>JAGWEN010000043.1:391968-601026 GCA_018703685.1 Orius laevigatus
ATCATACAAATATGTTATCACTATGCAGTTTATCACTACAAGTATTATCACAGATTCATCAGCGCTTATTAGATTTTTCGTTAATTTTCAAGCTAAGCATGACACTCTATAATTGTCGAATTAAATAAAGTCCACATTCGTCCTCATAATTAATAAACAAAATAAGATAGGGAGCTGATAACGTAATCAAAGGGAATCATCGGCTTTTCGCAATTCTTTTGATGTACGAAGACTAATTTACTCTATTTCATTAGTTCTACCTGTGTGGGTGAGTTGGTGTACCTACCTACTAGTTTGCCTAGGTAGGTAGGTACCTAATAGGCAAAGGTACCTATCTCTATGCCTATTACCATACCGTAAAATACCCACTACCTACAGTGGGTACTTGATAAACTACCTACTACGCATCACCAAGATGGTACCTGACCTACTTCTACCTGATGTTGGCAACTATCTACTATCTGCCTAGGTAGGTACCTACGTTCTATATACATCTATGCCTACGTAGGTAGGTACCTTCCTGACTATCTGCATGGTAGGTACCTACTACTATCGACTATGTAGTAGGTATTAGGACGACTAATCTATGACAGGGAGTCATATTTTTGAGCATTAACTTATAAACTAAGAAAAGTCCACTATTAGCAATATCAGATCTCAGATATCAGTTATCACTCTATCATTTGTGTTAATCCGATACGGACGATAATTGAATTTCGATTTGAATTTACAGATGTAATTTTAAGTATAACACTAATGAATTAGCGTTTATTTTTGCGGAAAACAATAAATTCCAAATTACGTAAATCGACTTTTCACAATTTCATCCACCTAAAAACAGTTTTAATGAATTATCAAGCTAATTATGCATAAAATGTTGATTACTATCAAGCCTTAGGGAAGCTAAATAAGAATTTAAAAAGCACCATTTTAATTTTTCAGGATTTATTTGCCAGCAGCTAAGACTTTCGCAAAGCCTAGGTATCTTACTAAGGCCTTCGTTTCAAAACTCCAACTAATTTATTTTTGATAAGTACCTTCTACATCACAAAGCCACTGTGTCTTACTACTTCTACTAGTAGTTCCTACCTACTTCTACATAGTTAGTGTACCTTACTACTATTAGCCTACGTGGGTACTGGGCAGGTACCGTACGACTATCTGCCCAAGTAGCTAGTTACCTACCTACTATCTGCCACCTAGGTAGGTACTACCCACTATCTGCCTACGTAGGTAGGGTAATTACCTACTATCAGCATTGGTAGGTACCCTACTACTATCTGCTTGGTAGGTACCTACTACTATCTGCTACGTAGGAAGGGTACCATACCTACTATCAGCCATTGGTAGGTGACCTACCTTACTGATCTCCATTGGTAGTGTCCTACCTCTTTGTGAGGTAGGATAGCTCAAAAATGGCCAATTTGTTGGTCGAATACATGGAGAATGCAAAGAAGTACCATTCAATCTTTGTTTGTTCAAAATCCCTGAATAGGAGCAGAAGCAGGAAAGTGACTTGTAATCCTAATTCTGACGCCTCGTCCCAACCTCCCGTACCCGATGAAACAGTTTGAAATGTTGGGATCAAAAAAAACGCAAAATTTTGGTTTTTTTGACTTTTCAAGCGTCAATTTTAATGGCCAAAAACTCTTATGACTAAAAGTTGACTTTTTGAACAATTTGCGTAAAGATCGGACCCACCGTATTGCCGCAGTGCTCGTTTGCGCAGTTTTTAAAGCTTCAGACAGACGGAGCTCCGCCATTTTTCAAAAGCTCGAAATTCCTTCGAGGCAAAATTACTCCAAATGAAAAATCCTCTTGAATGAGTACAACACTCGATAATTAGATCAAACACGGATCTTCATAATCATGGTATGCAAATTAGGGCACTCGTATTGGGCGGTGAGACCGGAGGTGTGCCTCTTAACTCGTATGTAGGTGGAAGGTGGGACTCATTTTCGTGAAATCTACAATATATTCCATCTAAGCGCCATCCGTTGGTGCATCACCAGGGGGGGGGGGGGGGGGGGGGGAGTTAAAACTGTACGAGTGTCTACATGGAGGCACCGGAGCCCCCTTACAATCTCCTTGTCGTTAACCACCTTGTTTTCGCCTGAGATCGGTTATGTTGAAAGTAGGCCGAGTGAGTTTATGCCGAAACGATCTGACGTTTTAATATAGAAGTTATCTTTTGCTCTAGTTGCAGTCGTTGAGCCTAAACCCCACTCGGCATAATTTATCGAAACCTTTTTATCCGAGATTGCTGTATGTTGAAATTAATGCCGACTGGGGCTTAGTCCCAAACAACTGTTCCAACAGTTTAAATTAACCGCCATATAAAAAAGGCTTATATTTTGCTCTATTTTCAGTCGTTTGGGCCTAAACCCCACTCGGCATAATTTCGTGACGAATTTTTTAGGCCCAGATTCGGTTATGTGAAAGTAGGCCGAGGTGAGGGTTTATGCCGAAATGTATACACCCTAATAAGAATATTTACGTTTCAAACGAGAAAATTTTGTTTTATAAGCTTGTAGAAACTCTTTTGATTAAAATGTGTATTTAAACTTTATAATTGAAACCTTCAAAAAACAATAAGAAAATATAAACAAAAATAGAATATTGGTAAAAGGCATGTTCGTAAGGATCACATTTTTATTTACGTCTATCTTTTTGGGTCAAATCGTAAAATATGCTTCGTAAAATTTACGAGGAAAAGTATAAAATAAAATAATTTTTAATAAATTATTATAATTAATCTTAAAAAAGGATTTTATTACCCTGAAGGGTAAATTGCTTTTTATTTTTTAATAAATGGAAACAATTTTAAGCCTGAGAAATTAGACAACAAAAAAGTCGGATTGTAGGTCTCGATTTACATTTAAAATGGACTTTAACGAAATAAAAAAAGAGTGGTTTTGGTTTAAATTTAATTGAATTTTAATTCAATTAGAAATCTCCTTTTGTTTGTTTAAAAAAATTTCTGTAAGCTATTCAGGCTTGAAAAATTCCGATAAAATTAAAACACATGGATACCTACCCAAACATCCTCAAAGTTGTAGGAAAATAATCCTTCCGGAAAGTCGGATTGGAATGTTGTGGCAGCTCTGGAATTTAATATGAACTAAGTATTTCCCCGACCTCATTTTTTCTTTGTTTTGTCCTCTAGATTTTTTAAGGATGTTTTCCTTATCAATTTTTGCAATGTCAGGACAATAAGCTAAAATTGGAGGTTGAAACATTTAAAAGGGGATAAACGGGTCTGTCTATGAGGGATGAATAGCCTCTGGGAGCCTAAGGGTTAATTGTTCATAGATGAAATTTAAATTGGTTTCTATTCTCTAAAGGGATTGTTAATTTCACTACGTTGGCTATTAATTATAAATAATTGAACCAAATACAACTATGGGTTCACCAATTAAAAGAGCAAAAGCTCACATGACAAAGCATTCCTGTACGATATTGAGAATCATTCGGGGAATAACCTTGATTAAATCGATGAGCTTGGGTCATCAAATACTGAGAAACATAGGTCAACCCTTCAATTATATTGGACCCAACATTTCATATACGTTGAAGAGGCATATGTTTTTGTTCGAAAATTCGAGAATCTACAGACTCTAGAAAACCAACAAATACTCCAAGCTTCCATCACCTCCCCACAATCCCTTCGAATTCCCCAATCAACCTCCCAACACCTCTCCCACCATCCTTCTATCTCGCAATTCTCCCTTTCCCAGCGACCTCCACCTCAGCCAGCCTCCCATGGCCATTTTTTTTTGTCTTACAAAACATGGTGAATTTTGACTATCGATATCTCCTGAACGGCTGGACAGATCGTAACTCCGGGAAGCTCTTTAGACTCATAATTTTATAAACCTTCTTTTTGTACTTAACAATCAAGTTCCTAGAACCTATAGTTTTAGAGCTAAAGGTCGAAAACTCAAAAACGATTTTGGACCGTTTTTCAAGATGGCGGACGGTGGGATGGGGAAGACGAAAACTTAAATTTGAGCTTCTTAATGGTCCTAAACATGATAAAACAATAAAAGCGAATTTTGCATTTCATATAAGGTGGACCTCCATTTTTGACTTCCATTGTGTATACCTCCGTTTTTGCTAAAATGGTTCCATTTTAAATTTTTTATGGTATGTCGTTTTTATTTCTAGGATTGTAGGTGTTTTACGATCGTAGTTTTTTCTTTAGGTCCTTACAATCTATGTTTTAATAGAAAAATAATAATAAATAATTTTTTTTTTAATTGGAAAAATTGAATTTTTTTTTAATCGTCTGTAAAAACTTGTCTATTGAACCGATTTTAGCAAACTTTTTTTTAATCGACACAAAATTTTGTTTTCTTTAATTTACTACAAAGGTGTTTTCCACAAAATATGTCCTGTTTTCGAGTTACATGCAAAAAACTGAAAAAAGTCGAGATTTCTGCCAAAAGTTGTGTCGGGACCGCATTTATTAACACACTTCAAAAACAAGTTATTGGGACCCAAATACGATTCTGAAGTCGGTTTTGAGATTAAAAAACATTTTTTGAACTACATATATACCCACACATTTAAAGATGGCAACACTGCTGAATCGTGGAAACTTCGCCCACCTGTTTGTTCGCTATCTTCCTAACAAAGCACCCTCCCACCCCCGATCTCTCACCTTTCCTCAGCATAAAAAAAGTTAATCAACTATGTAAATTCTTGAATAAATAATTTGTAAAATACACCATCGAACCCATGTCTTAATGCAGCTATTTTATTCAGGATCTCCTTAGCCATTATTGATTCAAAAGCTTTCAAGCGCCATAAATTATTCGATTTGATAAACAATGACCGTTTGAATTAAAATATGGTTTGGACCAATTTAAAATTGCATAGATTAAAATGTTGAATGGTTGTCTTCGTCTTTATCGAGTCGCGCTTAGAATGGGAAACTATTCAAGCAACAGGAGAACAGTTTCTATTGTCTAATGTTAAATACATTTACATAATAATGAGCCTTGAAAGGGCTTAATTTAAATTCCAAACTCTAAAGAAACCGCTAATTCTTTTATTAAAAACTATTAAAATTGACTCAAGGATGGGATGACTATTGAAATTAATGGCCCTGTGAACACGAGATACGCCCTACTAATTAAAACGAGTTTCGTCTTCCGAAATAGAAAAAAAAAATTGAAGATTTACAACTTTTCCACTGTCCGGGGTTTTAAAGCAGATAGAAAATATGACGTTTAATTTGTCAAAGTTAGGTTATTATTTTAAAAAGACAAAGAGAACCTTCCGGGGAGGAAAAATAAGCCGGAGCGAAAAACTTTTTATTGTATCTGACGTTTTAATTAAGTTTAAAATTAAACAAAAGGCCGGGGAGAAAATTTTACGCCGACAAGAAAAGTTTTTAGGAAGACGAATAGAAAATGAGGGAAATTTAATTTTCTGGGGGGCCCAAAATTTTCAATTAGGGCGTTACTAAATTATCGGACCTCATAATCATCAAATAACCAAAGGATTTTTAATCACTTCCGAATTCAACTTCTAATCAGAAAAAAAAAATTAAATTAATCACCTCAAGGTTCAATCTGGTTTTTCCTCTTTTTCTCAATTTTTGTAAAAAAAAAACTAGAAAGCAATTTTTGATAGAAAAATAGTTTGAAAACGGGTCACAAGGCCCCCCCAAAATGACCTTATGATTTATTTAAAATGTTTGTGACAATCGTTTAAATATGTTAATTATAATCGATTTATTTAAAAATGTGGAAAAGGTGTAAATTTTCCCTTTTTACGACACCATAAAACTTGTTTTCTGGGTGAGAATGAAATCCAAGATTTGAATAAATGGGTTTTTTTACGTCCTTTTTTTTAAATGAAAAACTTTATTTTTTTGACCTGAGGATAAAATAGTGGTGTATATTTTGGCCCAGTAAGCTAAATTAGTTGATTAAAATGTACACGTCAAAAGGGCTGTCTATACTTCTAGTTTCAATCTCTAAAATTGACAAGGAATATAATTGAATTGCCAATTTCGGAGCGTTCGACGTCAAACTAAAAGGGGTGGATCGGGTTTCCTAATTAGTAAAGAGAAGTGAGAGGAATAGAAACGTAGGCATCACATGAATAGTAGAGAGCCGACAGTCCAGGGATCAAAGATTAACGGCAAATTAGCTTCTCTCATTTTCTACCCCCACCCTCGCCACCGACTCCCCCTCCCACGCTGATGTTTGTCATTTGCAACCATTTGGCAAATTGGCGGTGAAAAGATAAACAGAGAGGCCGAGAAACGGGCGGTTTTAGGAGTTAATTCAATCATGTCATACTTTGTGCCGTTTATAACTTACGAGCCGCTTCAATTATACAGACGAAAATTGCGCGTTTTCAACTTTCAAAGAAAGGTTGTCAAGTACTTCATGCTAATGGTAAATAATGTAATCTTGGAATGGGTGACGTTTCTTTAAAGTAAAATTTTGTCAAACTGAACTTCAGATGCAGGGGCGGACTGGCCCGGGGTGAGTGCGGTGCCCTAGTTTACTAGTAAAGATCTAATCCACTCCATATCATAATTTTTTTTGTCTAACTCTTCAGAAAAAGTTCCAATTTATCGAAAAACCCGAAAAGAACATTTTAAAGGTATTTTTTGGTCTAAAAATTCGGTTTACTTGACAACCCCAAAAATCAAAATTTTAAAACTTTTTTTTTTGAGTCAATGTTGACCTTGTCGAGCTCCTATCCATCCCCTTGTAGCTTAAATTACACAAACAAAAAGCGTTCAGAATCTTTGGAACGCTCTTTATTATGTAAGTACAGAAAAAAAAAGTAAAATTTTTATTTGAGCTTAGAAAATAAAGTGAGCTTCCTATAAATTGGCCAAATTAAAAATGTAGCATTTTTTCATGACACTTTTATCCGATTGGTCACATAAAGTATATCACTTCGGATTTTACGCCCAGAGAAACACGATAAGGGGTTAATATATCTCTCGGGACTCACGCACGAAATGGGAAAAAATTATACGATTTTTATTTCCCTTCTTCTTTATTCCCTGAATGTTGTTTTTGTAAAAAAATTTACACGGTTGACTAGGGAACAAAGAAACGTTGACAATGCCAATCAGATCGATTCCCGACAGGGCAATCTTCGTTGGACGTCCTCGCGTCGAAGGCCCCAATCTATAAATTGTTTATTCTGGAATTTTCCCTCCTCCTAATGAAAAGGTTTCTTGATTGAAAAAGGGCTAATGTAATAAACGCCGCTTGGGGGAAATTCTCAACGAGTGATACCTGTCTCTTGTCCGACTTATTTCAACTCCTTCCGCCCCAACCCTTCGCTACGAAAAGAATGCTCTTTATTGGAAACTGTCTCGCTTTTTCGGCTAGCACTATAGAATAGGGATTTTCAGCAAGTATTTTTTATACAGTGTACTTTATCAACTTTAAATAATTCCATAGCACTACCGAAAATCTGAAATGTGTCAGTAAGTACCTACGTAACGTGCTCTCGTGAGGTAAAAAAAAGGGGAAAAAATTTTTGACCTAAAAGGTAGGTTTTACCGGGAAAACGATTCTTTCAGTGTTTTACGGTTCGGAAAGGTTTCCCCTTGCCAACACATTCGTGTAAAGAGAATTTGTAGGATGTTCCATCAACCCCTTGAATTAATTTCGCCCTGAAACATTTTTTTTCGCTTTCATAAATATTTTTCAAAAATAAAAATTTGAGCATCCTGATCATGAATTTTAAGGTTTAAAGGCTCCTTAACGACTTTGAAAGTAAGGGGTCGAATTTTCTCGAAAGACGTCATAACGGAGAAATCCATTAAGGGTTTTGAGTTGTCGCATTAGGAGCAACAGGGGAGGGAGGGCACTTGTTATATCTTGTTATCCTTGATGATAAGAGCTGACTCGTGAATTTAGAGGCGATGGAATGGGGGTGAAACTCGGATGGGGAAGAGGACGGTTAAAGGGAAGGATTCCCGTAGATAATATCAAAACCCGACCGTTCGAGAAAACCAGATACTCGAGGCTTTTATATTCGAGCATACTTCAACCCTCTTTCATGCATTTCGTAAAAATTTCAATAAAAGAACCCCTCCAACGTATCTTCCTAATATCGGTTAATTTCCTCGGTAAACAAAGACACAAACATCTTGAATTCAATCGCATTGTTGACGTAGGACTGGGCAATAATTGGTTTGAATTTCCTCCCCCTTTATGTTGACGCTTATAAGTACTGTTTACCTTCGTCGAATTACTATTTACCTATATTTTGACAAAATACCCATTTTAGACAACAAAGATGCGAAATTTGAATTTTTGCAATATCGGTTGGCAAACTGTGTAATTTAATTCCATGAACTTGATTGAAGTCTTAAAAGTGTTTTGAACAAGAAACCAATTAAAAAACCGTGAATATCTCAAGTTCCCTTGATAATTTTAAATTTATGGTGCCAGATTTGGAATCAGCGTTAAAGTTTACGTTAGAAATGATAGCTTTTAACCATTCATGATAACCACAAACCCCATTTTTATGGCCGTAAACAACGGCAAAAATTGTTTTTTTTTTTTTACGAAACATGTTTTTTTCTTCAAAATTTTGTCAAAACTGACCTTTTAGCGGATTTCCGTAGGAAAGTAGGCTATTGAGGTGGTCGTCACGGAGGCTCCCAGGCTAGAGGCATATATATTCCTGATCAGGAAGCTCTGGGGATCACAAAAATATTGGATGTTCTTTTCATGTTTATTTATTATTTTTTCTCGGTAAATAAAGGGAGGAATTGTTTAAAAATCGCTCAGGGTCATCTCCTGAGTCAAAGAATCAGTTGATTTCGCTTGGAACGCACTCGCACGTACTTATTCTATTTAACCTTGAAAGGAAAAAATTGTCTAGTGTTTTACTTGGGGAGTTATTTAGCCTGAAACATTGAAAAACGTGCACCTATTTTCTGATTTTTTGCACTTCGTGATTATGAGGGATATTAACGGTTTTATGTGAAAAAACGTGTTTTAGTGAAAAGAAAAGAAAAAAAAAAGATCTTTAAAAAATCATAACTCCAAGACGGATTGAGATAGGAAACCCCAGCAAAATTGGTTTTACTCAGTTTATGTATTATGCCATTTAACCCGAATCTTTTTTTTTGTTTTTTTTTTTTGGACATACATACTAAGTCGAACCACCCTGTATACTGCAAAACTTCGTTATAACGCTCACGTTTATAACGATTTCCCGGTTGTAATGCTCTTTTTCCCTGGTCCCGGTCCCTGGGGTGTACATATTTCTAAAGGAATTTTGTTCGTTTTAACACTCCAATATCCCGTTTATAGCGCTTCGATGGAAGAATAATTTTTTTTTCATCGCATTTTGTCATTTCTTCGTATCGGATTAGACAAAAAAAAGTGATGTCGAGTGCAATTTTTCAAAAACGAATTAAGATAAAAGATGTTTTATCTTAAAAAAGGATGCTTTCTCACGATGGATTCTGAGAAATTGCAGATTCAATGACTTTATGTAAACAAACCTATACATAATATGTTTCCACGAATAATTCGTGAAGTCCGGAGTCGCTTTTAATTTTTTTTGTCTGTCTTTTACCTCACGCAGAGGAGTGAACGTTACCTAATTAAAATGAGATCATTCTCGATTTAAGAAAGAATAGCGTTACTGGAGTTCGACGAGACGAATTTGAACCAAAAAATTTCGTGGCTTCAGAAAACATCAGTCCTTTTATTTATGTACACTCCGGACAAATGTAAAAAAACGGGAGAAAATCTCCCTAAATCTCGCTAAAAATTTTTTTTTCAAAAATCAGGGGGTGACCATCCAGTTCTTCCCCCCAGTGGAAAGGGGACTGAAGGACAATTGACAGTTGTCTGAAGATTTGCTTATCATGTACATTTATCAATTTAAAAATTAAATTTTAAGTGTTTTTTAAGGATTTTTATGACTTCCCGCTTATAGCGCTCTTTTTACTTGGTCACCAGAAGAGCGTTATAACGAAGTTTTACTGTACTCCTGCTTCACTTTAGTATTAGAGGGAGTCCCCTCGCCTCACCCCCCTGGTGATAGAAAGAGGAACTGCAGGTTCGAACTGGACGGTCACCCTTCTTAGAACCCCATGGCACCCTTTTTAGAAAAATTACGACCGTTTGACAAATTGTTTAATCTAAAAAGGATTCTTTTGACCAATTTAGTACTCCAGAAGTCCCCTTGCCACTGGGGGGAAGCAGAGGGCAGAAATTAAAAACTGGATGGTCAATTAGAAGGTTGAAAAGGTTTAGTCCATAATATAATGCCGAAGCCAAAATTTATACTGAGAACCACTCCTCATAATATACCTTCCAAGCACCACCTTCGTTTATAAAACATGGCCTAATAATGCTGACCTTGAAAGCCTTTTAAGGGCCAATAAGGGGGCCAACATCGTTTTCACCTAGAAATATAAGCCATTTCGTTTTCAGGGAGAACTATTACAAATAGTGCTAAATATAAGAAGATTTCCATTTAAAATCATGATTGAAATGCGTATTTACTTTTCAGTTTGTTGTTTTATTTCAAAAGGCAATTCGACAGTGTATTTCACTTTGTGATTTCTATTTTAATTGGTTTTAAGCTTGTAAACGTCGCTGTACTTTTCAAAGTAGTAAATCAAAGTAAAGTTTTATAAAAGGGTTGCATAGAAAGATGTAAATGGCTAATTAACGTCAGAAAATGATGAATGCACTAACATCGGTAAAAACAATGTGTAGGCAAGCATAAAGATAAGTCCCTATTTTAAGGGTGGGGGGAGATATTAATTGTAAATAATGTGACGTTCGTCGTAGAGGAATTTGAATAACAAGGGGTTTACTAATGGAGCAAATGTGCTGCTCGCAGTTTAAAGGGTTAGCCGATCTCACCCGGAGGGCCATATTTTATTCCACGGGGCCCGGAGTTAATCACCCCCCTACCCTTTTCCCTTTACCCTTATTATGAGTAAACAAGGCCCTCCACTCGTACTTCATTAGCCTTCTCAGTACTCGACGGTTTTCCCACCTGGGCCCCTTCCTTTATGGGGGATGAAATTGAATCAAAACACTTACTACGTTTAGAGCATTACCTTCCTCGATAAACTCAATTTTCATATTCATATCACCATTTTGTTCGTAATAATGTGGTTTCTTTGATGTTTTGGCGGATTTTTTGTAAAGGAATGTGGGCTCTTTAATTATTATTTTTGTTTAATCCGCTTTTGGTTTTTAACCGAAAAGTGTGGGAATGGGTTTATTACACGAAGCTTTAAAACACGTAAACCACACCAACTGTGTGAGAGGAAAGAGCTTTATATTCGTTATACTCGTATTAATTTTCAACATAAAAACGACAGAAATTTTTCGTCATTTCAATTTATGTGAAATTACCGATGGAAGCTCTAAAGCAAGATAAATGGGGGAAGGCAAGAGGTAGTGGGGACAAGTTGGAGGAGGTGGAAATTTGGGGGAGTTGGGAGGTGTTATTTTTGTTTGTGGAGAGGTCTGTAGAGTCAGGAATTGTTAAAAAGCTCGAGATATGAGGCTCCTCCTTCATACCTGATCAATTTTTTTATGAAAAGGAGGAACGCTGCCTAGATATAGTCCAAGAAAATTAGGTAAAAAAAGGGCCCCAAATTGTAAAAGTTGCACTAGTAGTTTTTTTTATTTTATATTGTTAGTTCTAAATCCGAGTTTGCGGGAACCCCCATCCTGCTCTTCGTCCGCCATTTTGAAAAAAACCGGCCAAATTTGGCACTTGTTTCAGTTTTTGATCTATAGCGCAAAAACAATGCATTTTAGCGAGTTAACCTCGAAGTAAAAAAAGAAGAATTTTAAATTCTGCATCTAATTAGCTTTGAAAAGCCAAAAAGGGTTATTTGTGAACATCGATATCTCCTGAACGGATGGACCGATTTTAGCGTTTAAAAGCTCTTTAGACGCAAAATTTAATAATCGTTCTTTTTTACTTCGTGGTTAAGTCGCTAAAATGCATTGTTTTTGCGCTAGAGATCAAAAACTGAAAAAGTGCCAAATTTGGCCGGTTTTTTCAAAATGGACTAAGCACACACAGGAGGGGGGTCCCGCAAACTTGGATTTATTGTTGAATACCCTTATGGTCCTAAACAAGAAGAAATCATAAAATTAAAAAAAAGCGCACCTTTTGTATTTTCAAACCCTAAATCTTGGACTAATAGTATTTCCTGAATAATTAGTAGTACCTATGGTTGAAAATTGTTCTTTTTTTGATTTTTGTATGCAAATTTAAGTCTAAGATATTTTTTTACCTGTAAATAAAAGTTTGTTGTTTTTTACGGTTTGGGCCCCAAACTTGCCTTCACAATACACGTTTTCTTCGCATAAAGTCTTTTTATTACAATTCACTAGACATGAATTGGGGAAGTTGTGTATTGAAGCTTGTTAAAGGGTGAAGATCCCGAGGTTTTTTATGCTCCGTTTGGTTTTAGGGGGTCTGTTTGAAGACGGTTTACTAAACAAACGCTCGAGCTAAAAGAAAATACTAACCAGCCCTCCAGGGTACAAATTTATTTTCTTAATTTTAAAACAAAAACTTGTAAATTTAAACAATTTTTAATTAAAATAAGCTTGAGTATATGCAAACGACCTTTTGAGAAGATAAGTAGAAGAGGCTAGACTCGAATTTTTTCTTTCCCCTACGGAGGACAAGGGGAAATGAGCGGATTGATGGCATAGCTGGAAAAAAAAGGATACGAGGATCGAATTTTTAATCAAGCACGTCAGGTGCCTTAAATCCGACGCTATGGCGAAGGAATATCGCCCTGAGAAATAAATCGATTGGAAGTGATTACGTCCGTTATCCCACCGCGGAATATCAATTCAGAAATGTTTTCTTGGGACACTGTTTCCATAATAAAATGTCGGTCCTCCAATATGGGATCTCGTCTTTTTTGGGGCCCTCTTTATATTTAGATTTAGACAAGTGTAAAGTCTCTGACCTTATAAACATTTAAAAAAAGTGTTTACGTGTGAACCACCTTGTTTATAAAACGCACATTTTCAAAGAAACCCTCCATTCCTACTTTTAAAAATTACATTTTTCTTCCCTTCATTTTCTGGTCATATAATGTATCAAAATATGGCAATGAAGGAAAAATTTGTGCTGCTGTTATTTGACTATCGCTATTTTCAGTTTAATCCGAAATAATGTCAAAAGGGGGTTTGAAATTACTCAAAATGCATTTTGTGGCGGATCGTTTGATTGATATTGACATCCAGTTTCTGCTTTCAATGCAATTTTCAAATTGTTACTATACGTACATAGTTCAATGCTCACCTCTAAAATAATTAAATTCGTATAATAATTTGTACAATTTCAAACGTCAAAGTTAATCCGCAATTGTTGTTACCTAACTTTGAACGTATTTTGAAAACTTTAGTTTTCGCAGATTTTAATTTTGTGAGTTTTGTATCAATATTTGGACAGGTGAAATAATATGATGGGTATCTATTTGCTCTAATTAAATTTATTTGACAAAGAGAGAGAAAGGGGAAAAAAATTGGTAAAGGATCAAATCGAATCGGGAGAGTTGAGGGCCTATATTTGCTCGCGGGGGTCGTTTCCTTTAACAATCGGACGAATGGGAGTTTGTGAGAGAGTTTGCACAATATCGCAACTGTTGGCTCATCAGACAAAGTGTCACGGCCCTCTGAACTTCCACTCAGAAACTTGCCCTTTAAAGGAATTCGATCCTCAGCAAGTGTTCACCCCCTTCCTCGCGTGTATTCCACCTGAATTCCAGTCGAGCGGATACTACAATCAGCGGGAAAAAGGAGCATGTTTAAAATGGAGAGAAAAGTGCAAATATAGCTGGATAGACATGTTGGTAAAACCGAGTTATGTATCAAAGAAATCTTCACTTTTGTTTGAATATGGGAGAGAAAAAATTTTGAAAACCTTATATTTTGAATATTTTTCCCCTCATTTGTAGATCAGGCTTTCCAACCTTTGAGCATTTTTGGGGTTTTAAAAGAAAAAAAAAATCTAGGGCCATTGAACACCAAAAAAATGCTTTGCACCTGTCATCTCCGTCTAATCTTGATTTACAACCATAGACGCTCCCCACCCCCCGCACCGTCTAAATCTTGTGACAGCGATTACGACGCCGTTTTTTAACCGATTTTGAAACTATTAACAGATTTGGAAACAGCTCGTCGTACCCTACAAAACGTATACCTGGTTTTTCTGAAAAAAAGTTTTCCCGGAAAATTCGTTTCCCGATTTTCCGGAAGAAAATTTTTTTGGAAAAAGTGCTCTCAGATCAGTCTAGAGTTTTCCGAATCAAAGAGAATGCGCTTTTCAGAAAAAAAATCGGACCATTTTTAGTGCCCAAAACGAGGAAAAAACTTTTGGGGCCGAATGTGCTGCGATCTATTGACTCAGAAACAAACAAAAATAATGGTCGTCTCCGCCTTAATTTTAATTTTCCACTGATAAATGATTCAGAATCTGTGAGTTCTCTAGATCATTGGCCCTAGGAAACATTTAGGAATCTTTTTAATAAAAATTTTTGGTGGAAATTTTCCATTTTCCGGGTGGAAAATCCAAAAAAGGGCCTCCCCGCGCCAATTTCTTATCTAAAACATAAACAAATCGATTTTCAAAATTAAAATCGGATCATTTCGGCTAGGAGTGCCCCAAAGTTCTACTTCTCTTTCTAATTTGATAGTAGCTCTCTTCGCCATCCCCCTTAGCCTGATAAAATTCCTACAATAGCAGTCTGTAATAAAAACTTTTTATACCTTTTGATAACCATGAAAGTAGTTTTAGACCTTATTGCTTTCATTTTATTCCCTTTTTGAAGACATTTAATTGCAATAATCATTATTCATTATTATCAGATAGATTTTTAGATTCAAATAAGTGACATTTACTGTAATAATAAAATGCCTATATATAAATAGTCCATGTCTCCATAAGGGGGAGAAGTAGGGCCCCTATCTCTAAGCCCAAGACTCGCAAAGCACCGAACCCTCCGGGGCGAACGCGGTGGCCGGTTATAATAGCCAGACCATGTGACCTTGAGCGTCCTGAGCCTCCATGCCTCAGTCCCCAAGGCCACGAAGCCAGTTATTTACAATAATATCAGCATTTAATTTTTAACTTTTGTTTACCGGAAAAGCTTCAAATTCTGCTAAACTTTTTAAAAAATTAGAAATTATGAAAATAATTTTTTTTCCCTTATAATCCTTCATAACTTGTTAGGTATTTGAGAGGGAACATTTTAAAAAAAGAAAAAACTTTTCATGCCCAGTAAAAAGTTTCAATTCTCCGTATAAAACCTTCGAAGGTTGGGTTCAAGTGGGTTGAAAAGTAAGTAGAAATTCTGGTCCGTGAGAGTTCGGTTCATGGGTGGAAAGGGGACGCCAACTCGGAATGACAAACGGCCAAAAGGTCCTCCAACACGGTGTTATCAACTGTTTAACTTTTTTTCCCCCACCCGCCCCTCATTCCTCCTTGACGTTCAAAAAACTTTTCTAAGATTATCCATAATCGAATGTTTTAATTCGAAAACCCAATTGTTCGACTAAAAAGGAAAAACGAACAATGGTTACAAAGAAAATGTATTTGATTTCAAAGGATCCTTTTGATTCATCCGCGGAATAATAGAAGACGTCTGGGGGTTTTGTGGTTGTTTCGATTTTTTTAAGACCTTTGTGAAGACGATCCTCCCAGCCTCCCGGGGAAGCGGAGAAAAGGCGTATTGTGCCTTCATGATCCACATGAATATCGCAAGACGCTGAATGCCCGAACCACAATCTCCCGTAACCTCCGTTTTCCTCCACATTTGAATTATTCAAACTTAACCCCGTCATGTTTTCGCCCAGGGAGAAATCTACCTTCGAACAAATTAGACAATCAAACCGTCAAAGTATTACAAATTCCAGGATCTTAATTCTCAATCAAAAAAGATTGTTAAACTTTTAAATTGAATAGAAACTCCAAAGTTAACAAATTATGGTGATTCATAAAATTGGACATGAGAGATCGATTTTATTTGTTTAATTCAAACTTTGTATAGTTTGATTGCAGACAAGATGAATTATTTTGTTTCAAATTGATTTCAGGTTTGTTTGAAGAATCGATTTTCCGCGATATAAAATTCGAAGATGGAGGATTTCGTTTTTTGTAGGCCTCCTCCGAAGTTAATTTATTTCTGAATGAAAAAGAAAGATTGCTTTTTGAGAAAAAGTTAAATCGGTTTTTACTCACTTCTACATTTTCTTAAATGCAAAGTTTTTCTAAAGGTTTTAGGACGATTTTTAAGACTACAAGCAAATTTTATTGATTATCTTAAAATTCTAGGGAAGATGTGGTATAGATGAAGAACCCCTCTCGAACTTTTTCGGATATTCGGGGCTCTGCAGGCCTCTCCACAACCACCAAATGCCACCTCCTCTCATCCCCCACCCCCTTCGCGGTACAAATTAATTTACTTTTTCTGCAAAGTTCAGCCCACCGAAAAACATTTAACAATTTCATTCTTCAGAACTTCACAATTCGGCCAATAGCCTACATCCATCCTTAGGTGGCCTCCATATCCATCCTTAGATTGCCCATCCATCCATCCTTAAGTTGAAAAATAAATATCTATGAATTGTTTGGCCTTTCGTATAGCACAGTACAGTCTTATAAAGAGTATAATGCGTTTCTTTCTCAGTTTCAAAGATTAAAGTTAAATTGTAAGTTTCCGACTGTTTTGTGACCTTTTCCCTTTGATACAATCAAGTTAATCTCGTATCACTAGATCATTTTAATAAGAAAACTTGGCCATTTAGTCCGGAGGAACTTGTTTGCTCGAGCCATTCCTCATAGTTGTTGATAACCACAGAAATGCAAATGGATTCAAAGTTTAGTTTCAAGAGTTGTTATTTTAAGTGATGAACAGGAGTTAAAAGCATTTCTTGCTCTAAGGACGATTGCTTCTCGTTCCCCTCGGTTTTACCTCCTTAATCCTTCAAAGCTTCTGCCCCTAACTTCTAACAACCTCCTCATTCCCTTTTCCATCATAGATGAAACATTACCAAGAAAATTATCAAGGTTTTAACTCCAATTATTGACCTTTTTTACCTATACAAAAAAATTTCCTCTCGTTATCCAATTTAGTAAATTTTTTATCATTCCATTTTTCCCCTGGGAAGCTACTAATTTTTGTATAAATATTGACACTTTTAATAGTTTATTTATACATAATTACGCCGTATTTTATTTCGTTGGTTTTAAAAAACTGATAATTGGACGTTTTCATAATAACTGAAAAAAATAGAACTTTTTTTTGTGTGGAATATCGTATTTCGTATGGAAGTTTCAAGATAGAAGAGAAAATGTTTTCTCTTTTGTTTTTAACAATAGCAAAAAAAAGTTTGAATTTTTTTTAAAATGTGAAATCCACTTTTGTTACTCAATTTTCTTCTCTTTATTACAAACTTTAATTTATTATGATTAAAATCTTTAAAAGAAAAGGCAAGATTTAAATTTTTTATTATTATTGTTTTGACCTAGTTTAAGATTGCAATGAGGACGCTGTTTTTGGTTTATTTATTGAATAATTTTTATGAATAAATTGTTTAGCCAAATAAGTTTATCATAAAGCATTTAATTTGAGTTCTTTTAACCCTTTTTGGCATAAATAAAGGATATCAAGGATGGTATTTATTGCAATGGCTTCCTGTTTAGGAGTCCTAAAGGACACTTGGGAAATGCTGTCCGGGTTCTCGAGGCGTTTTGGAACGTCGGGAGGAAGGTCGGAAGCTGTTCTCTGTGAAAAACGACACCGGGAAGATCTTGAATCATCCCCCTCCTTCTTTTTTATTTCGCCACCGCCTTTGAATCACGTGAATAAACGTTATTTTTTCGTATTTTTCACCTGGGAAATTCAGACTCCGGAACGCCCTCGATTTACGATCGGAAATTTGCGAATGGGGCGGTCCGAGGGTGACGAGTCATTAATCGGCTTATTCGGCGAGGTTTAAAGAAGGAGGGAGGGGACATTATGTTGTCGAGGACCAGAATGGGGAGCTGTCACGCCCCTGTCACTTGTCCCGATCCCTTTTTAACATCTGCTCATTCTTCAGTAAACAGTACAAAACCACTCATCCGTACCGGGGACCCATTCTCATCCCCCTCGGCTAAAATAATCTCGCATTGTACCTGTCGTTATGCGAAAACTTCCCTTAAGTATGATATCCGGACGAGGGGGAGTTGAATAACCAGACATTATGCTAGATAAAGCGATCAGTTATGTCAAATTACTGTTTTAATGGCATTCCTGGCTTCCTTCCGAGCATTTTTCGTCATGGCCATTGTTGTACAGCTCAATATGATCTTTTTTTTTATCGTCCCAGTATTGGACAATTTATTACCTTTTAACTTACCTACTCAAAAAGAAAGTTATCGTAATCCTAGTAAATGGGAATTTGGGAAGGGGTAAAGGAGATTCTGTAGAGACAAACTGACTCTTGGTCTTTATTGGGGAGGTGGTGGGAGAGTCAAGAAGGGTAGGAGAGGTGATGAAAAAGTAGGGAGGGGGAATTTAGTGTTTGTGGCGAGATCTCTAGAGCCCCTCTTTTTTTGAAAGATCACATTGTCGTAGTTTTGGAGAATCTGTATTTTTAACTGGATTTTGAGCCTTTTTCATAACTTCAACGCTGTTTTGGAGGTTTGTTGGATTTTTACTGGATTTTGACCCTTTTTTCATAACTTCAACGCTGTTTTGGTGGTTTGCTGGATTTATACTGGATTTTGACCTTTTTTTCCATACCAGTTTTGGGAATTTCTTGCATTTTTAACTGGATTTTGAGCCTTTTTCCTTAACTTCACAGCAGTTTTGGGAATTTATTTTATTTTTAACTGGATTTTGAGCAATTTTCCTAAGCAGTTTTGGGAATTTCTTGCATTTTTAACCGGGTTTTGAGACCTTTTTCCTGAACTTCATCGCTGTTTTGGGTATTTATTGCATTTTTAACTGGGTTTTGAGCCCTTTTTCCTGAACTTCATCGCTGTTTTAGGTATTTCTTGCATTTTTAACTGGGTTTTGAGCCCTTTTTCCTTAACTCTATCTATGTTTTGGGAATTTATTCCATTTTTAACTGGATTTTGAGCCCTTTTTCCTTAACAACATCGCAGTTTTGGGAATTTCTTCAATCTTTAACTAGACTTTGAGCCTTTTTCCTCAACTTCTTCGCAGTTTCGGGAATTTCTTGAATTTTAAACTGGAATTCGATCCTTTAGAAGACGCAGATGGCTGAGTTGTAGTTCACATGTATTCCTTACATTTTAACTCAATTTGATCCATTTTCTGAGCTCTATTTTACCGATTTTTAGCTCAACAGCAGATGCATGTAAATAATCGTTATTTGTGCGATATTTCTTCTTGAAAAAAGCGATTATTTCGATACGCAACGCTGGTAGAAGTGATCAAAGTCAAGTTGAAAAATGCCACATGACCCAAACAGTCGACTTTTAATTCTTTTCCCTTCTTTTCTATTATCCGCACAGGGAAAAGGACGACGGTGAGATTGAATTTGTGAAAAATGAGCAGGGCCCGCTTTGGACTGTGTATTTCTTTATCGGCGTACTAGCAGTCCTGAAGTCCGCGCGGGGGTCGGAGGGAAGCTAGACTAATGTCCGGGCAAAGCTTCTAAAAACCCCCGGTGAACTCTGGGGCTAAACTGAAGTAAAAGGCCCTAAACGGCATTAGAGAGAGATTTATACGTTTTTTTCTTTCTTTCTCTTTCCTTCTATCTCTTTCTTATTTCTTATTTCGCCCTTTACCTTCAACGTCCCCACACTAAAAAGACCTCCAATCCTTTATTTATGTCTCAAACCATGAAGACTCATCATCAACGAAGAATAAAACTTTAAACGATTTTTGATTACCAATAAAGAATTTTAAAACATCAAAATCTCCTTTTTCCCATTTATTATCGAAATCCTCAGACAAAAACAAACCATTGTGTATACTCTTTAAGTTTTATGTTTTTTTGAAACTTGAAAGGCGTATCGATTATCACACTTGGAAGTTTCAAAGGCGCACTTATTTGAAACGCTCAACTTTCGAGAAGGGGAGACTTGAATTTTTCATGAGTCGCGTTCTCGAGTGGATGACATCAAGGTGTTCAAAATGGTCCAAAAGGCAAAATTTAACCTCTTTTTAGTGACAAAAGTTTACAATTTATCAAAGGAGATTTCAAGAGACCAAATTTGATGTCGATGAAAAGCGTTGAAATGTGATTCGGGGTAAATTAAAAGGGGGGGTAGTCCGATAATTGCTTTGACAATGATTCGTTTTGGGATCAAATTATCCGTCAGATGGCGTTGTTTTAAAAACGTAATAATCCTTCGTTTAGGACGTGTCTGTTTTTCCAAGTGCCACGGCTATTCTGGGACGTTGTTTTAATTAAGCGCTCGGTGACGATCTAGGTTAAGAATTTCGAAATGCGTTAGTCCACGCCTACGTCGATTTGTATGAAATAAAAGGTCTAGACGCATGAGATCATCGTCTCCGGTTCCGACACTTCAGTTCACTTAAACACTCAAATACCTTTGCCTGCAATACGATCCATCAAGTTTTAAATGGGAATTCGTTTTTTACGCTTCGCCCAGTTTGTGTTCAATTCTACCAAAATTCAAAAGTCAATTTTCTCGTGTAGTATCAAAAATTGAAGCTGACAATGATAACATCTCAATAAGAAGTGCCTAGATCTTGCAAGAGAACCTCAAATATCTTATTATTCAAACTACTTTTCAGCATTTTAATTTCCAAAAACATTCTAAAAACAGAAGGTTCTCGTTTAGGGCTGTTATATACCCAGGTGGGCCAAAACACAAATGAAACAATAGCCTCTACATCCATAGTTGGGACCGGACGAGGGGGTTCAAAGGCCTATTGAGAGCTAGCGACCCCAGAAGAGAACGAAAAAGTAGCTAAAGATCAAAAAGCAATAAAATGTTCAGTTTCATGCACTTACAATTTTTTTTTTCTCAGAAGTATCTATTGAGAAATATTTATCTTGCAAAAATATAAATAAATTTTATGTAGTACCACTGGATGTTAAAAAAGCCAATAACTTTCTTCAAAAGTTGAAAGTTTGTTTTTTCCTAAAAAGTTAGGCTATCTTTTCCAGGGGGGAACTTTTGAATAAACCTAGGATGCGATATTTCCACCAGATATTTCATTTCCCAGGGTCGCGTAAAACCTTTGAGGGCCGGGTGGGCCGTTAATATCGTCTGAGGTGTGAACACTCTGACGCGGAAATAAAGATGACTTGGAAGGGGAGATAAAAAATGCTACAAAAGAAAAAAAAGCAATAATTTTTTTTAGGTGTAATTTTACATTAAAAAAATGATCCTAATCAAATTTCGGTATATCGAGACGGGGGGAAAGGATAATCCTAGGATCTCGTTAGTCTAGAGAGCCCTCGGGTAATTGGTTCAAAGCAAATTTGTGGTATAAAATGTATAACAAAGGGAGGAAAGTTCTAATGCCCTTTTGGACGTGGAAAACGTTTAAGGGATTAACGATGTCACTGCAATGTCCCCCCCACTCCCTACCCCGTAGCCACAGCACCCTTTTCGTAAAACCGTTTGATGTGACGTCTCTTTCTAAGCAGCATCTGCTCGATTTTGACAACCTGCCTCCACAAAAGACAGTTTCCACCATTAAACATTTTCAGTCCTTATTTTTTATTCCAAAACAAACCGAAAAAAAAAAAAATCAAACGAATTTAGAAAAAAAAAATCCTATTTGAAAATAAAAGACCCTTTTTAGCCAGATTTTGACCATTTTTGACTAGGAAAGACACTTTTCAGCTAGATTTTGACCCTTTTTTGAAAAGGAAAGACCCTTTTCACAAGTTTTTCACCATGTTTGACAAGGAAAGACACTTCTTAGACAGAATTTGACCCCATTTGACAGAATTTGACCCTTTTTAGCATAGGTACTTTTGAACCTTTTCATAAGAAGAAAGAAAGATACTTTTCAGAGAGATTTTGACCATTTTTGACAAGGAAAGACACTTTTCACCCAGATTTTGACCCTATTTGAAAAGAAAACACCCTTTTTAGCCAGATTTTGACCATTTTTGACGAGGAAAGACACTTTTCAGCTAGATTTTGACTCTTTTTTGAAAAGGAAAACCCCTTTTCACCAGATTTTGACCAGAAGAGACCCATTTCAACCTGATTTTAATTTTAGATTTTTGACAAGAAGAGCCCATTTTAGCTTGATTTTGAACCTTTTTCACCAGTAAAGATCCTTTTTAGCCAGATTTTAAGCAAAATTTAAATAGTGGGTACGGAAAATGTAAACATTTTTTTGGTCACAATAGGTGTGAACTGTGTTTTCGTCGTTTAAACAAAAAAAAAAGTTTTTTTGTTTTTTTTTTAGGACTTGTCAAAATTGATGAGACCCAAAATAGATGAAGTTGAGCCAAATAGTGCTTTCATTCTCTGGAAAGATTTTAAAAAATAACCCTGAAACGTATAAATTTATGCGTAATATGACGTAAACGACATTTAGGGGTTATTCAAATGTCCACGTTTACGGTCAAGAAAGTGATGGAGTTTTAAAAGCGACGTTTATATTTGGTGTGAGTTATCTTGAGCGGATATCTCGATAACATTATGAGAATCCGAGACCGCAAATATCAGAGGGAGGGCTAGAAACGGTCGACAATCCGTTCCGCTTCATAAAGCCTTTATCGGTAAATTATAGTCAATCCGTTTTGCTTTGTCGTCTAGAAAATTATCCCGCTATAAATACACGAAACATTTTTCCCCTTTTGTTCGAAACGTGTCGAATGTTCTCATTAGAAGTATATTTTAAGTCGAAATGCTTTCCGAACCGGAAGGAAACGCTGCGGTTGTAATTCAATCAGTTCGAGGCTCTGGACCTTTTCCAAAAAGGTTGGCACAAAGAAAAGGCGTTACATCAAAGTGGATTTTAGGTCCAATCCCGTTCTTTCCGAACCATTGGAATAATTGTCCGCCCTGACATTAATTCGAAAACGTTTCCCGCGGCCTACATTTGCATCTTGATACAGCCGCCGAACCTCCTTATTTTCAGCCGGACCTTTTTTTTTCTGCTCGAATACGCTTTTATAAAATGCGATTCACCTTCAATAAAAACCCTTTTTTTCCCTTTTTTCCCAGCCTTACTTCAATTTACATACGATTAATTAAGTATTCTTAGTTTTTCCAAGGGAAATTTTCATTCCCTCTTTCGTCACGGAAGTGCTCATAAAATTTTTTTAGACTTTAAAGACAAAATCGACCTTCGCGTATGGCCATCATTCATAATTCACGAGGTTCATTATGGTGTGTCTGCTAAGGACTCGTTAGCTTTTCAGGGAAGTTCGTTAAAACTGATTTTCAAAGGCTAGGTGGCGCATGAATTATTTACCTAAACGGCCAATAAGTTTTTTTAAATGTTGATTAATGAATCCCTAAATGTCCATTGTAGGTACCCTGAAGTCAAAGTAAAAAAAAAATCATGCGCAAGCCTGTACAATTGATTCCAGTCACACAAGGGTGAAAGATTGACCAGAAAAATGTTTTCATTTTGCGTACGCCAAGGCCTTCAAATTTTATCTGCAAATAGTGTAAAATCTGGCTAAGAAAGGTCTTTCTTGTGAGAAAAAAAAAGTTTAAAATGTGGTTAAAAAGGGCTCTTCTTGTTGAAAAGATACAAAACCTTCCTAAAAAGAGTATTTTCTTGTTAATAAAGGTTCAAAATTAGACCAAAAAGTGTAATTTCTTCCCACATAGGGTCCAAATCTGGCTGAAAAAGGTCTTTCCTTGTCAAAAGGGGTCAAAATCTAGATGAAAAGGGACTTTTCTTATAAAAAAAAAAAGGTTCAAAATTAGGCTAAAAAGGATCTATTCTTGTCAAAAGGGGTCAAAATCTAGATGAAAAGGGACTTTTCTTATAAAAAAAAAAAGGTTCAAAATTAGGCTAAAAAGGATCTATTCTTGTCAAAAGGGGTCAAAATCTTACTGAAAAGGGTCTCTTTTTTTTTTATCAAAAGGGTAATAATCTGTATAAAAGTGTCTTGTCAAAAAGATCAAAATCTAGCTTAAAAAGGTCTTTCCTTGTCAAAAGGCGTCAAAATCTAGCTGAAAAGGGACTTTTCTAATCATAAAAGGTTCAAAATTAGGCTAAAAAGGGCTCTTCTTGTCGAAAAGATACAAAGTCTTCCTAAAAAAGAGTATTTCCTTGTCAAAAGGGGTCGAAATCTAGCTGAAAAGTGACTTTTACAAAAAGGTTCAAAATTAGCCTAAAAAAGGGTATTTTCTCGTCAAAATGGGTCAAAATCTAGCTGAAAAGGGTCTTTATAGGTATGACTTTATTATCTCTTTGGGTTGTCGTCCCAGAAATGCGTAAAAACGCCTGTAAGCATAAGTTTAATGCGTGTTGCGTAAAAACTATTGAAAATGCGTAAAATCACGCATAATGCGTACCCTAAGTCACACCATTGTTTAAAAAAAATTCAATAACAAACTCATATTCAAAATTCTTGTAAAATACCTGGTAAATAAAGTATATAAAATGATTTTGTAAAATATTTATACGCGATATTTTAGGTGAAAAGCTCTGAACGTAAACATTCCGTTTTCATATCAGTTTTCATACGAGCATGACATCATTCCTAATGGATGCGGTCAATATCCTACTGTCAGTCAATTTCATACTTTTACCCTGTTCCAGGGAATATTTGCTTAGGCGAAAAATACGATATTGAAACGATTCGAGGGGTAAAAAATACGCCCAAGGGTGTTATCAAAACTGCGGTCAACGAGGGTGGTTCTGAGAGGGTGGTTGCAGAAAATCGGAAATGATGACTCTTGAAAAATTAAAGTTTTTTTGTTTAGCGGATTTTTCGATTTTTGAGCATCTTGGATGAAAATCGAGTCATATTTCGTTGTTTTGCCATTTCGAAAGTTTTCATTTGGGCTTGAAAAAATATGATCGGGCCGTTTCAAACCGGAATCCAAGGCTCGTTTTTTTCATTTCGAGTTATAATCAATTGTACGATACCCTCTGAATGGGGGACGAAAGGCAATTTGTGGTCGGGAGGAGGGAGGAATGAAAAAGAGTGGAAAAAAAGGAGGGCGTGGGGGTGGACGGTTGTGATTGAGATTTTCTCGAGGTGTCGGAAGAAAAAGGGCTGGGGCGTTAATGACCTTTCCGACCGTTTTCCGCTAAAATTCCGCTTAATCCGTCACACTTAATTATTTTTTGTTGGGAAAATTTTGTTTCTTTTGGTTCTTCGATGCTAATTTACTCTTTGTTTACTTGGAGGCTTTCCTGAAAAGTCTATTACTGCCTTTAATCCAGAAGGGTTCGGGGGTTGACAACTCGGCAATCTCGCTCGGCAACTTTGCTGTTTTTCTTTGACGCCTCCAACTCTTCTTCGGGTATCCCCTTCCACGACCTTAGAGGGGAACACACACGGACTAGTTTCCCAGTCTTCTTCTTCACCCCTCCGGCCAGGGGAACCGAACGCTTCCTATCTTCCCAGATTAGAAACTTTGTTGCCCCGTCCCTGGGGGCTCCTACCGAGCACCCCCCGCCTTCCCTTTCACAGAAAGCACTAATCCTTCAACAAGAACAAACTCCCTTTACTACCCTTTTCGCCTAAAACCAGAAAACTGTCTTGTAGACGGTAATTTGAAATAGCAAACGGAAAAAAAACTTTTTGTATCAATTTTAAATTTGAGTTCACACTTAAACTTGTTGAATGAAATCTTTCGGTTAATTTTGGTTTAAACCAAGGGGAGCTTTGAAAAAAAAGGGAGATGTGAGACGTTCCAGCTTAAATTATATTTATTATTAATTATTTTTATCGTGGTGATTAAAGCTCCCAGTACCGCGAAAAATGATTGAAAATAATTGATACCGAACCTAACTTGAATATAATAACGGAATAATTAAACTGAAATAATAACGAACTGTTCAATCAAAAACAAAGAAAAAAAAATTAAATTAAAAACGATAACAAATATGGGTTTGCAAAAAATTTTTATTGAAAATTTTTGAAAAGTATAAAACCTGCACTTTGAATGGAATATATTTTTTTTTTTAGCCTTTAGTATCTAATATGAATTATTCAAATGAGTAGGATTTGTGATTAAAAATTAGGCTTTAAAGGCCAGCGTAAAAAAAAATTAAATTAAATCTGCTTAATGAAAATTACGTCAAACTCGAATAAGTGGTATTTATAAAGTGTTTATTGTGGAAAGACCAAAAATTTTAGGAATCTGCTGTTTAATTCCTGCTAAAAATTAAAAATAAAATAAAAAATCTGCCTTACATAATGACAGTGTCATTGCGCCCCGTATATTTAAAATAGACTTTTTGTGTCCACCTAATGGTTTCATTGAGCGATTAAACTTTTAGCATTATCCCCATTTTACTGAAATGTTATTTTTGGAAAGATGTGGTCGGCTCTCGGATAATAAATTCATGATATGATCAAAAATGGACGAAAGCTCATTAAAATTTTATTCACGGTCTTTCATGAAAATATGATTTTTTATTAAAAATTAAAGAATAAAATAAATAAAATTTTAATGCTATTTTTTTTTTTTTTTTTTTTTTTGAAACGTTGAATATTTTTAGGTATCTGGAATATTTTGAATATTTGGAATGAATATTTTGCTTAGTCGGGACCGTAAAATCGATAAGTCGTTATTTTACAATTCGATAACAAATTAAATTTGATCTTTTAATTTAATCCAGCGGTGATGAGTCATTCTCGATTCCCGACCCCCTTCACACCAAAAGTCTAACAAACGGCGAAAGTGTTCGTTCGGGCGTACGCTGATCCGAATTTAAAATAAAAATTGAATTCTATAATCTATTAATACGGATTAGAGTCAACAAAAAGTTGAATCATTGAGGGCAAAAAAAATGTAAAGGATGGAAATTGAATTTTATGGGATTCGAATAGAGACGCGAACAGGATGCGAAAATGGGAGGAAAAGATGGCGGAAAACGTCCAATCCTATGGCAAATTGGACTGGGAGGATGATTTTAGGCGGGAAATTGACTGGGTTAGGCCTAAACGCGGGGAATAATCGCGTTTCGAATGAGATTGGCTTCCGCGTGAGTCGGGAGGGGAAACGGCGAAGGTGCGGTGCGGACGGACAGAGACGGAGGGGTTGACAAAATGGCCGACACTTCATCTCAAAATTGCCCTTCCTCTAAATTAATATTGCGACTCAGGTGGAAAACTCCCGATCCTCCCTCTTCCGTCCAAACGCCCCCTTTCCATCATAACTCTGGGAAATAAGGACCTCGAGCAATTTGTGAAAACGCCCTTGAAATTAATCCAACGTTATTACTCCGTAATTATATTAACGTTCTTTTTATTAACATTCTTTTTTAAATGATCGAGCCAGTCTTTCTTCTTAGTAAGGAGGTTTAGGCTAACGTCTTCAAAGACGGCGCCGCTCCTTAAACTCAAAGACATTTGCCTTCCGTTCTCTAGGGTTCTTCTCCACTTCTTTTCCCTAAAACACTTCTAAAAACTGAAAACTTTTGCGGACCCAAATCTCTTCAATCCAATTTGTTGAGTAAACTCCATGTTTTAAGTCCGTTATCAGTTATTATCACCCAGTTTTTAAGGAGAATCCTTCATTTTTTATCAGGTTTCAGATTACGCCTTATGACAAAAAAACAATGGCTCTTGACAAGGTTTTGTTGTTTTTGACGCTAACAAGCAGTCAATTTCTCCATTTTCTATTGTTTTTGGAGGATAAAATCATTGAGTTGTTTCTACAGTCTTTTGATAGAAAAATAGTCATTTTGCATCGTTTTCTAGTTCATGGTCGGAAAAACGGCAGTCGCGGCTCTACGGTGATTTTCCAGGGTAGGCTCTGTTTGGTGACGACAAAAAAAACAACACTAACGGGAGAGGAGATAAAAATTTCAGTCTTGAATTTTATGCAAGTATACCCTCAAAAGGTCCATCGAACTTATTTTCATCGGGAATACGTCATAATTTAACAGTTACGAAACAAAACTACCTAACAACTGCAATCAAACCAAGTGTACCTACCCAACCAAAACAACTTTTTGAAAATAAATAACTCACATAGGTAAATATATGCACTCGAAAACGAGCGGAAGCTTTCTCAAGTTACCGTAGCCGGAAAGCAAAACGTAAAAAGCGAACGATTACGAATTTCAATTTTGTCGTACCGAATACAACTCACTGAATTGACCATTTGATGGTTAGAAGCTAAGAAATAAGTCCTAACTTAAGTCCTTTAAAAGTCCTAAAATAAGAGAAAAAAAATCCCTGAAAAATAGTTCATTAAACGAATTTTTAATTTTTTAATCATTTTGCATAATTTTATAGTTCTTGGACGGAAAAACAGTCATTTTGCATCGTTTTATAGTTCTTGGACGGAAAAACAGTCATTTTGCATTGTTTTCTAGTTCATGGTCGGAAAAACATTGATTTTGCATAATTTTATAGTTCTTGGACGGAAAAACAGTCATTTTGCATCGTTTTATAGTTCTTGGACGGAAAAACAGTCATTTTGCATCGTTTTATAGTTCTTGGACGGAAAAACAGTCATTTTGCATCGTTTTATAGTTCTTGGACGGAAAAACAGTCATTTTGCATCGTTTTACAGTTCTTGGACGGAAAAAAAGTCATTTTGCATCGTTTTATAGATCTTGGACGGAAAAACAGTCATTTTGCATCGTTTTATAGTTCTTGGACGGAAAAACAGTCATTTTGCATTGTTTTATAGTTCTTGGACGGAAAAACAGTCATTTTGCATTTGAAATTTTGGACAGAAAAACAGTCTTTTTGCGTTGTTTTTTCACTGGAAACTAGAAAACTGTAGTTTTTCTTTGTTTTTAAGTGTCTTGTACTTGTTGTTTTTGTGTTTTTTACAGAAAAAACAGTTATTTTGCAATCCTTTTTAAAGCTCTTGGGCGGAAAAACAGCCATTTTGGATTGCGTTTGAAATTTTGTACAGAGAAACAGTGATTTTTTTGACTTTTGTATTATTGTTTTAAAGATTTTGGACAGAAAAACGGTAAATTTGCATCGTTTTACTTTGCTCTTTGGGATTCAATCAGACCAAGGCACTATCTAGATACTTCAAAAACTTGACAATTTTCTGCATCTAATTGGTCATCCAAATGTAAAACAGTCCCCAATTTACATATTTCATATTTATCCCTAGATAAATCTATTTTTATTTTTTAAACCACACTGTATACTCCACCATTTTGTTCTAGGCTTCCTAAATAGAATTTCAAAAAATTAGCATGCATGACATGGATACATAATCTAATTTGCATCTTTAAAAATAATATTTAAAAAAAAATCACAGATATAATATTTTGAATAAAATAATATGAGGGAAGAGAAAAATGTTTCAAGTGAAGAGATATCCGGTTGATGAAGAGGTGGATAAAGAGGGTTGTATATGCAAATGAATATACATATGCATAGCGCATACTAAGGTTTAACCCTGTCTCCTTCTAAAAGAGCCCTAATTAGAATAGTTCATATTTATATTTCAAATTTACTATCTCGACTTTAAATGAAAAAATTTTTATTTAAGAATACCTTTTTCGTTTAAATTTATTAGCGAATAAATCATTTCCCCCTTAACGATGATTCAGTTTACAAGGGTGGGATTTTTGGAAGTCGATAAATTAAAGAAGGGAGAGGAGCAAAAAAAAAGTTAAAGGAAAGATTGTTAATAAGTTTATTCTGTAGTTATATTATATTTAAGGAGTAGTTGGAAATAAATGATGAAGTGAAGAGGGGGAATGATCCACGTGTTTCTTGAAGTAAAGGGTGATTACTGAGTTTCTGGCCTCCCCCCTCCCTTTTATCAATCCGACACCCTCTCGTGTTCCCAGAACCCCTCGGGCAAACATCTTCGTACTCCGAGATCGCATACATATTTTAGGGTTCAGGTTCAGAAAGGGAGGGCAAGAATTCTAGGATGTCATCAACTGGGGAAGATTGCATTAATTATGCATTGACTCACCTCCCCTTAGAAAACAAACAAAACGCCTTTTTTAATCCTACAATTTGATTAGACGTCATTCATTAACTATTAATTTCAGTGTTGCCAACTTAAAAGGAACAAAATTCCCTTTTAGTCATTGTTTTACAAGTGGAACAAAATATTTAATTCTCGCTTAGAAGCGAGAATTAATTCGTAAATAAAGGAACTTTTACTTTCAGTTTTTCAACTCCCAACTTTATAAGGGATTAAATTATTTTTTAATTATTTAAACCCTTTTTATACTGAAATCCCAAGTGAATTTTGTGTTGAATAAAATTGAATTTCGTACTGAATATTTTGGGCTTAAATAGTCAAAGTCGCCTTTTAAAGTCCCTTTTTGAGACCCTCTGGGACGAATATAATTAAAGTTCAAAGGCGTAATGAAAATGATACAAGTTTTCATTTATTTGATGTCAAAAAGAAACTTTTACGTGTAGGTTTATAGAAAAGGGAGATTTATGCCAAGATGAAAAAGGTCAAAAGTTTTATAATGGACATTGTTGACTTTTTGAGTTTATTTCACATTTTGAAATGAGGTTTTCGAAATTAAATGAGGTTGTTACGAATGAGCGTACATTTGATGGGAATAAACAAAAGGGCTTTTCGATTGCGTCTGAAAGTCGACTTTGAAAAAGATACGTCCCTTAGAAATTTGTCTTTGTTTTTGTACTTTCCTTTGCTTTCCGGATGGGCGCCTCATTAAGGATCCTTCGTTACGAAAAGCATCTTCTATGACCTCTGAATCTGGTAGCTTTACCATTTTTTCATCTTTGAAACCACGGAAAAAAGAATTTTTTTTTTTTAGTTTTTCCGTGTCGACCATCAAAAGGCCTTCGTCACCCGTACTAATTAACACGACGTCTCAAAGAAAACACTCCCCCCTTCATCTTCAACAGCTGAGCCTATTTCAGAAATCCCCTTTTTGCCCCCTCCGTTGTTCTCTGGGGTAATTAGTCCTTCTGCAAATACAAAGCTTTATTGATAAATCTTGTGAATTAAATTGAAAAATATCTCCTTTTTTTTAAGTCCTTCCTGTGGGATTCAAACAAAAGAACAAAACGCCGTTATTCTTTTCAGTGCCTCGACTAAAAAACCGTGAGAAATGCAAATGTTCGTTGAAGGCTTTTTTTGAACTGCTCAATGTGCAGCATTCTTTGGATGATAGGATTAAAAACTTGGAAAAATCTGACACGTTGGAGTTTTATAGTGTTTGCGATTGGAATGTTTCCCAAAAGAGGCTTTTACATACACGAATTGTGTCGATGTTCAAGGGAATTCATTCCATTGTATGTCCCCGTGTCCCCCATCAACCGCAACCAGGCCCCTCGGAATTAGCAAGGGCGGGCGTAAACGTTTCCATCAAATTCTCACCCACCGTCTGCGGTTTTCGTTACATTTCCGACTATCCGATAATTAAAATTAAATTTTTGTTTCTTTATACTCTTTTTTTTAACGCAAATTATATAATCTGTCTTTTCTACGTCAACTTTTTTTTTCGACGACGTGATATTCTCGTGAATATTTACTCGCATGAATATTTTCTTCACACGTGAGAATAGAGGCCCCCATACATGAAACATAGTAGAGCTAGTTTTCTGCCGGATTTCTCGCTCTCTTTTCTTATCCCCACGTTGAATATTTGATATTTCACTTTTATTTAAGGCACTTTTTTCTTCCAAATGTTGTTTGTATTCATTTCTTCCGAAATTCAAGGACGTGATTGGTGGGTAGGAGGTGAAAGATGGTATAGGGAGATGTACCTGGGGAGGTGTGTGGAGGTGTAAGGAGGTAGAGGGAGATGGGAGGTGGGCATGCCAACATGGGTACACCAAAAACCAATTAGTGAGGGGAAATCAGTGAAGTGGGAAATGGTTTGGGGGTTTAGGAGGAAGATGAGGCAGTGGGAGGTTGGGGGGAGATTGGGGATGTTAGGGGTGGAGTTTTCCTAGGCAGTATTTGTGGCAATAGTTTAGGTCCAATTTGAAGGTTAAGGAGCAGTTTGAGCAATGTTATTTTCAATTTAACCTTTTGTAACTTCAGTACAAAATTGTGGAATTTAAGAACGTTAGACTTGAAAAAGTGTTGTTCTTTAAAACAATTTGTTTGTAAATCGACCCCTGGACGTATTCCTTTCATTTCGATCGCTTTTGTCATAAATAAAGGTTTAATTAAGGCGGGAAAAGAAATAAAGGGATAAATGCGGGTGTCCAGATGTGTTATAGAGACGTTTTAGTACCCACATCCACCTCACTTACCATTCTGGCGATCGTAATAGTCCTAATAAAGAGAGCTCCTTTAAATTCAATCAAGTTCAAATAAAAATTTTGATTTGATTACAATATTTGCCCTCAATAATCCCTTAAATCTACAGGTATCTTTTATTCAAAAGTCTTTTATTTAAATATAATTAAGGTATTTTGTTGAATAAAGCCGGTATTAGGGGAAATCTCGTATTTTCTTTCGATCTTTTGTATTTTATTGGAATCTCCTCCAAGCCTCAACCTTTTGGGAATAATTTATTGCTCGGAATCTTATTCAATCTTTATAAGAGGCAAGTCGAAGATATTGTATTTTTGTCCCGACTTTCCCTCGGTAATATTTCAGACGTGAAGAGAGGAAAAGAAGGGAGAAGAAGAAAAAAGAAGTTGAATATCGGTCAACAAGCCCCCCACAAGCCTTTTATGTAGTAATTTAATTCAATTCAATGAGCACTCCTTCGCCCGTACCCAAGACTCCTAGGAATAACCCTTGGAAAAAGAAAATATCGTACTTATTCTTTTAATTTTACGCTTCAATAAATCGAATTTAAGACTTTTTCCTCCTCAAAAGCCAACATTCAAGTCCTTTCGCAAAACAAAGTGATCCCTTACATGAATTCTAGCTCTCAACCTAATTTTTGTGTTAAAACAAAAGATTTTTATCCTTTAGAGGTTGATTTTATGTGTTTTTTATACTGTAAACATTTTTTATCGTCGCTTTCATCCTTAAAGATTATGAAAGAGTTTCACATTACCTTGCCACAAAGACCTTTTAGCTTATTGAGCCATTGATGTGGAATCTTGTGGAGAAAAAAATATGAAAAATTTCTAAGCGAGATTTTTCATTGGTTTCGTTTATTTAATGAGGAAAAATTATTAAATATAAGAGTGGAGAGCTCCTTAGAAAGGAAAGAAATTATAAAATGGAAATAAAGTCGGATGAAATTTCTCATTAATGTTTTTTTATGCATAATTTTAGTTTTTCCGCCGGAGGATTCCCAAAGGAGCGATTTTAAAGAATAATAGAAACTGATGATGCCCTTGGCGTGGTTACCCCTTCGCGGATTTTCACCCCTTTCGTCTACGCGGCCAATTATCCCCTCCTCCCCCTTTTTCGAAAATGATTCGCCTCCGGAAAACCATTTTTGTGAATTACACTCGAGTACCTTATTCCTCCCTTTATCGACCTTTTGTAATCATAATATCTTCAAATTAGCCTTTTCGACTCCACCCCGCCCGGAGAAAACGTTTTGTTCATTTTCCCAGAGACCCCCTCGAATACGATTTTGGTTTTCCGTGAACCCCCTTTTCGCTTTATTAACCTTAGGAGAAATTATAACCCCCGTTCACAGACAGAAACCGCCTGTCAAACCCATGTTTATTAACATTTCCTCATTTCGAAAATATTCAATTTTTTTCCTCCCCTCGGGAAATTGCTTTAATTTTAAAAAGTCGAAAGGCATTCAGTACAAGGTTAGCCCATTAGTCATTAAACATTTTAAAACGGCTATCTTCGTCTGAAAGCCGTTCGCCGCATGTTAAACTCTGGGACCCCTTGGGAGTTGACTCCCCGTCAGTCTAACCGCCAACTCCGCATGACAAGATTATCGACATTGTTCGCTCTATGACTTCTGAGTTGCTACCCCAAAGGCTGAAGCGACAAGTTACAAGTTTCATCCATTCGTAAACCACTTCAGGAATATCCCGAACATAAGGGAAAGACCGGATTATTATTGATAACGAGCTTGCTTATTAGATAATTTAAACTTCAACATATAAGAGGTATTCACGATCTTCAACTAACACGTGTTAATCATGGTAAACTCAAAAGAAGTATTAACGCTTTTCAATTAACACGTGTTAATCATGGTAAACTCAAAAGAAGTATTAACGCTTTTCAATTAACACGTGTTAATCATGGTAAAATTTGAGTTTTTCCAAGGCGTTAACAATGATTTACACCATTAAAACGTGTTAATTGAAGATCTTGAACAATCCTAAAGTTTACCACGATGGACACTTATTAATTGAAGAACGTGAATAACCATAAAGTTTAACAGGATTAACACGTGTTATTGAACATCTTGAATACCCCTAAATTTTGCCATGATTAACCAGATTAAAACGTGTTAATTGAGGAACCCCTAAAGTTTAACATGATTAACACGTGTAAATTTAATATCTTGAATACCCCTAAAGTTTACCATTATTAACATGTGTTAATTGAACATCGTGAATACCCCTAAAGTTTAACATGATAAACACGTGTTAATTGAAGACCTTGAATACCCCTAAAGTTTAACATGATTAATACATGTTAATTGAAGATCTTTTATACCATAAAAGTTTAACATGATTAACACGTGTTAATTTAAGATCTTGAATACCCCTAAGGTTTACCATTTTTAACATGATTAACACGTGTTAATTGAATATCATGAATACCCCTAAAGTTTACCATTATTAACATGTGTTAATTGAATATCGTGAATACCCCTAAAGTTTAACATGATTAATACATGTTAATTGAAGACCTTGAATACCCCTAAAGTTTAGCATAATTAATATAATTAAGACGTGCTAATTGAATATCTTTAATACCCCTAAGTTTAACATGATTAACATAATTAACACGTGTTAATTTAAGATCTTGAATACCCCTAAAGTTTAACATGATTAACATAATTAACACGTGTTAATTTAATGTCGTTAATACCCCTAAAGTTTAACATGATTAACATAATTAACACGTGTTAATTTAATGTCGTTAATACCCCTAAGGTTTACCATTTTTAACATAATTAACACGTGTTAATTTAATGTCGTTAATACCCCTAAAGTTTAACATGATTAACAGGTGTTAATTTAAGATCTTGAATACCCCTAAAGTTAAGCATGATTAACATAATTAACACGTGTTAATTGAATTTAGTTAATACCCCTAAAGTTTAACATGATTAACACATTGATCACCTTGAATACCCCTAAAGTTTAACATGACTAACAGGTGTTAATTGAAGATCTTGAATACCCCTAAAGTTTAACATGATTTAACACTTGTTAATTGAAGATCTTGAATACCCCTATTATCGGGGCAGCTGCAGCGCCCTGCCAGAGGAGAAAACTCAATTTTTGAGAAAGTTCCAATTATGGAGGTTCCTCCTCGATTACTACCAGATCAGACCTTATTAAATCGCTTAAACCATTCATTTTGTTTCAATTGTCTCAATTATGGATATGGCCCAACAAAAATTTGTAGATCCGCTACTCTCCAAATTAGAAAAATTTAATATTTTTCTCTCTCTATCAAATATTTTTATGAACTTTTTTCTTTTTTAAATAGACGGAAATTGCGTACAGAGTAGAAGTAGGCAAAGTAGATTCTCTTCTGGAAAATTTGTCGCAGAATTTACATGGAGATGGCCCCTCCACGGGCGTTCCTCGAGCCCCCGTTGCTTTTAATAAGTCAAGACGTTTTCGAGATAAAATTATGGCGGAACTAGGCCGTGCGACTCGTAATACAGGAATTATGCTAACGCCATCCACCTACTTCAGGAAGCCACTTCAACTTTCCGCAGTACAGGAAAAAGTGTAAATTAATCCAAAAAGAAGGTAAAAAAATATAAAAAAAGTATGAAACCCCTTAAAATAAAGTGATTTTTGAGCTCGAGTAGGAGAAAATGTGTTGTCAAGTTGTTATTGCGGGCTTCCTTAGGTTTATCCTATGGTCGTATAATACACCAACGTCTATCCCACATATAACCTACGTGGTATTACTTTTTCGCTTTTTTTTTTACCGCATTCTCTTTATTGCTATACTTTACGTGACTTTATATAGAGAAAATAAATTTAATTAACGATTGGACATAAAATATCAGAATTAAGTAATAAATCCTTATGTTTTTTTAAAAAGGATTTTCGATTCTGACTCATACGGATTCATGGCCCATTGAGTATAGCACGGAACATTTGTCTTTCTTCACAAAGAGAAAAAAGATGAAAAAAGAGACATTAATGTTTCATCTTCACTTTTCCACCCTCGTTTTTAGGGAAGGGAGAGGAAAAAAATTTTCTGGTATCAAAATGTTTGGGTTTAAAAAGGGCGTCTTATCTCGGGCTGAATTTCACGATAACCTACGCGTTTTTGGGGGATCCGGACGTAATCAGAAGGGGGAAATCCTCAAAGCTGTCTTTAGTGCCGCATGAAGGGGAAGGTTTTACAGGAGCCACAAAGGCTATAAACCTTCAGGGGGCCATATAAACCTCCTCCGGTATTCGCTGACGTTTTGAATTAACGTTTCTGAGCCGTCCCCGGGCCTAAGGATTAATGAAAAGCGGTCCTCCCTTCCTTTAGACCTAGTTTAATTCCAATCTCCTCTTTCAACTCGAAACTAATTAGTACGAATGTTTAACTACTCTCCGGTCGACCTTAAACCCAAAAGAGGTGTCCCCCGACCCGAAAACCTAGAACATAATTCCTGAAAATAATATCCATTTGTCTTCCTTATTATAAAATAAAGCCCCTAATACCCTCCCTTTTATATCCTTGTTTTTCTCCTCTAAAAACCTCTATTTTTCTATTTTAGCGGATTTCCGGAGGAAAGCAGGCTATTGGGGCCGGCCTCACGGCGGCTTTCGGCTTAGAGGCTTATATATTCGTGATCAGGACGATCTCCTGATCACAAAAATATAGGTCATTCCCAATCATGGCGATATATATATATATATATATTTATATATATATATATATATATTTATATATGTACCGACGCGATAACTCGAGCTAGGATTGTTTGAATTAAACGAGACTTGGTATTTAGAGCTTTTGTTTCACCAGGTAGAAGCCTATTGAAAATGGCTTGAATCGAGAAAGCGGTTCTGGTACTTCGCTTAGGGCATAAAGGGCATTTTCGTGATTTTCTCGGAACCTGAAGGTTTGAGATGGTTAAAAATCGTGACGGGAAAGTCCTAGGGGCCGAGGATCATAGTTAATAGCAGCTCAAATTTCAAAATCGGTTCTGGGACTTGTCTAAGGGGCCTAAATGGAATTTCGTGATTTTCTTGTAACCTTAAGGTTTGAGATGGTTGAAAATCGTGATGGGAATGTCTGATGATCCGCAGACCATATTAAGAACGGTTCAAATCACGGAAGATGTTCTGGGGCTCATGCTAAGGGGCCTAAATGGAATTTCGTAATTTCTTCGATACCGGAAAGTTTGAGATGGTTGGAAATGGTGACGGTAATATATTATGGCCCGAGGACCATAGTAGAAGACAGTTGAAATTGCCTAAGCGGTTCCCCAGAACCGAGAGTCCCAACTCTCCTGAGGGACTGGGGCGGGAAACTAGGACATCAAGGCAAACTAGGGCAAAGTAGGCGCGGGGGGGGGGAACTAGGACATCAAAGATAGGATTAGGGAAGGCCTTTCCGGAGGAAATCCGCTGCTTCTCGAGGCTGCCTCGAGGCTTTTTAGTATTTTATTTATTTAAACAAATGATAATGTTCAAATTAATTGGCAACTTTATGGGTTTATGAATGATACACAATTGAGGGTAATGAGATGCCAAAAGGGCAAGTTGCAACCTTGAATATTTATGAATGCAGTTTATTTGCAATTCAAGGTTTCTGTCACAGCAGGACGACTCATCCAAAAATAATTAATTTAAGTGTAAAGCATTTTACACCGAAAAACGTGACTAAAAGCCCTTTTAAAATAGGGAGCACCGAATTCCCACATAGCTGTTCGATATTTTCTAGTTATTTAATTTTTGGGGTCAGTCGTTTGGGCCTAAACCCCACTCGGCCTACTTTCAACATAACCTAATCTCGGCATAAATATTTCGTCCGAAATTATTCCGAGTGGTGTTTATGCCCAAACGACTGAAAATAAAGAAAAAAATAAGCCTTTTTTTTGTTAATTTAAAAACGTTGGAACAGTCGTTTCGGCCTAAACCCCACTCGGCATACTTTCAACATAACCGAATCTCATCCGAAAATAGAAAAAAAAAATGTATAAATTAACAAACGAGCCAAATTAAACGTAAAACTTGCCCGAATCACTTAAATGATCGTTTTATTTCATAAAACGTTGAAAACCATTGGGCCTAAAAGCAAATGGGCCTAATAACTTGTCGGCATACTCTCGGCATAAAACAGAGAAAGAAATAGAGTGGAGGGGGATGGCCTGTTCCCCTCTTTCTTTATACCTCCTCGTTCCGCGTATTTCGAACGTTACTTATATTAATTGGGAGTTACGACAACAGAGAGCGTCCGTCTGCACTTACTTCTTCTCTCTTACAACAGAACGCGCTTCGAAAACCGAATCTCGAACGAAGGATTTTAATTAGTAGCTATATCATCATCATCAAGTCAAAAATCGGGGCCGTGGAACCCTGAATTGTGGGCTCTCTTCTCTGTTAAATTGTATAGTATGAACAGGATGGCAGAAGGCGTTTAAGAGCTTCGAGAAATTTTCTCCTCCGTCAACACCACCCTTCCTTCGGCGGGACCACCCCGGTCGGTCGAAATTGTATTTGCAAATCGAACTCGCGTACGCTAATTTCGCTATAATTAACCGATCTTAGACTTATTTTATATCAATTTTATTGTTTTTTCGAGAGCAATACGATGGGACTATTAATAATTAGTTCTAATCCTTCGTTGAAGGATGTTGAAGGGATTACTCCGCCTGTGCTAAACAGGATCTAATGAATATTTTGTAATATTTTTTTTTAACCATATAATGTTACATCTAATTAAATAACAATTTTTTTATTGTTTCCAGTACTATGAAGTTTAGCATACCGTTTTTCTTATAAGTTATAACATTGAGTACTGTGTTAAGATGATGATACCACATTTGCATACGAATTTTAAAAAACTATTCTGTATATTTGACCTAAAATTCGCTAATTATTATACCTGTACATAAAAGCTTTCCAATAAAATTTCTCAACTCAAAAATTTGAGCGAGACTGGACAAAACATCGGTTATTATAGTCTAACTTCTTACCTAAAAGTCACACACAGAAATCAAGTTCTTTTTTTTGAAAATCGAAAAACACATCTTTATACACCCAACAAGGTTTTTTTGGTTTTACAGCGAAACTAAAAGTCACTAAGAAAAAATTTATATAATATTTTATGCCCCAAATCAAGAGATCTATAAATTTAAATTTCGTGGTCATTGGCCTAAAAAACGTAGTTTCTTCATTCGTCAATAATTCGTTACTAGTTCGTTTAACGATCATACTAATTAAGTTCTTTTAGGTAGAAAATTCAAAAATCTACAACTTTGTATTTAGTGATTGTTGGCGTGGGCTGCGTGGTTTTGGAGTTATTCGACTTTTAAAAAAATCAAAACGCGATTTCCGATTTGGTGAACTGGGGAGCGAGAAACATGGAGATCTCGAAAACTTAATTCTATTGAACAACGAGTTTTTAGAAGTTTATTTTTGGCCAAATTTTTTCAAATAAAGAATAATGGAGCCTTTAAACCCGTTTGTGGCCCTTACACCGCGTCAAGAACCCATCAAATTGTGAATTAATGGAAACAAAATTTTTGGCGCCAATTATTTCAAATTAAGTTCGCTCAAATATGATATTTATTTAATTATTCCACGGGATGAATTAATTTGGTCGAGCTTAAAATAGGGTGATTCTGTTATGATCATCGATTCTTGGGTTAAATACAAGCTTTATTTTTCGTTTTTATTATAAATCGCGGAGGGGCCCCCCATTTTGAATTCACGGAGTTGTTCCTTTAAACCACAAGTAGAAGGGAGCTAATTTAGATTATTAATGATTTCTAATGTTAATTAAATTAATTATAAAATCCGCCGAAACAGATCAATTAATAGTATTACCCTGTTAATAAATGATAACTGATAAGGAATGATACCGTTAACTTTCATAAAAATCTTGATTACTTTGAGAAAAATTCAAGATACAATGACGATACTTAAATAAGAATACTTTTTAGAACTCAAATTGATAGTTCTGAGCTTAAAAAATCTCAAAAAATAAGTCGTTGCTAATCATAATAAAAGACCGCGAAAGCCGGGATTTCTGAAATGCAATCGCTTCTCTAGTGAAAAATTCAGCTTTAAACTACATATTTCCTTGTCTAATCGATCGAAATAAATAGGGAAAACTGAATAAGAAGCTATTAATTGACTTATTTTCTTATTAGAACTTTTTTGTCCTAATATACTCGCTTTACGATGAAGATGGGTCAAGACTCAGCATTTCTTGGGTGACCGTACACTCTCAATCGAACTTTTAGTATAATCTTAATTTAAACCGTAAAGGATTGTCTTAAACCACCAAAGAAGTAATTTCATCATCATTTGTTCTATAATATGCCGATAAAACACAAGATTAAGCTCTCTGAAACTAATAAATTCATCAATTTAGGATAAAACTTCAGTAGGGAGGTTCAAAAATCGAAACATTCGCGGGCGAATCGAATTTATTCGATTCTAAGTAAGATATACTAAAATGCAAAATTGATTCTAACTAAGTTTACATCGCCTATAAATGAGGAATTTTTGACCATAAATGGGCTCAAACTCAATCAAAATATAAAAGAAAAAAAAATTATAAAAAATTTGGTCTTTAGGAGTGTTAATATCAAATTATGACCAAATTATGGCTCTAGAAATCATAGAACAATTATTTTAATCTTCTACTACCGTAAAATTATATTGTTAAAACTATGCAAATTAGGAAGACGAAAGTAGCCGGGAGGGGGTAGAAAGATTCAGCTTTTCAAAAAATAAGAGCCATGTTGATGAGAGGGCAAAGAGGAGGGGTAGAGAGGGGGTAGAGAGGAGGAGCGCGAACTTGAAAAAAGAAATCTCCTTTCGAGCTCCTCTCGACTCCTGTTATTCTATGCTATAAACCACCCGATTAGCCCGAAATCCAGGCTTTCGCGGCCCCACAGTGAGTCAAAATATAAGTTTTTGAGCTTGATGATGATGATGCTATTAAAAATAAACGATATGCAAATTAAATTTAACCCTTTCCTTTTTCGGTTGAAATCTATAATATATTCCATCTAAGCGCTATCCGTTGGTGAATCACCGAGTTAAAACTGTACGAGTGTTTACATTGAGGAACCAGAGTCCCCCCTTACCAATCTCATTGTCGTTAACCCTTTTTTCTCCTGAGAATCGGTTATGTTGAAAGTAGGCCGAGTGGAGTTTAGGCCGAAACGACTGAACGTTTTTAAATTAAAAAAAAAAAAAGAAGTTATCTTTTGCTCTATTTTCAGTCGTTTGAGCCTAAACCCCACTCGGCATAATTTAATCCGAAATTTTTATTCCGAGATTCGGTTATGTTGAAATTATGCCGACTGGGGTTTAGGCCCAAACGACTGTTCCAACGTTTTTAAATTAACAAAAAAAGGCTTATATTTTGCTCTATTTTCAGTCGTTTGGGCCTAAACCCCACTCGGCATAATTTCGGACGAATTTTTTAGGCCCAGATTCGGTTATGTTGAAAGTAGGCCGAGTGGGGTTTATGCCGAAATGTATACACCCTAATTTTTACACCGTTCGAAATCTATTTTAAGGACAAACCACCAAGTAAATATGCAAATCATTCATTGTGGAGACATTTCGTTTTTTCAGATCCACGTTTATGGTTTCTATATTTCATTGATCTCGTAATGAGGATCAATTTCTACATGGTTATTTTATACGTACGTATTTCTGATGAAAAATTCATTTACGTGTTCTCCCTTTCTCGTGATAAAAACGTAAGGTTTTAGGATAATCCCGTCTGAAAACTAGGGTCATCGAGAAAAGGGGGAAAAGCGGACAACCCTCTGTTGTACCCTAAAACACGAGCCTAATTTATTAAGGAGTCCCACCAGAAGTGCTCCATAGGGACCACGTCCTTAGATTAGCCTTGGAAGGAAGGGAAATTGTTTATACCCTTGACTTGGGGGAAAAGCCGAGAAACACCATAATCGTCCGACTGGAAGGATTTAAATAATTGATTTAAACAATGTCTCTTAATTATATTTTTCTTTTTTAATCATTGCATGATACTCTTTGAAAACTTTTTGAAACATAGCTTTTAATAACTTCATACAAAGTTTTGCTATAAAATCTCTATTAAAGCATTATGATGTCGTTTTCGTTAATTATTCACTGGGTAATTTGGGAAGTAGGTGGGAAAACCAGTTGGAGATATATTCGTGAGTTGTTTTGACAGTTCCTCTTCCTTTGTTAGTTTGAACAAGGGTTTGTATTTGGGAGGGCGTTGGGGAGGGCGAAAGCCTCCCTTCGCGTTTGCCACGCTTGTCATAGAGCCCCATGACAATCCTCGATTAACAAACTAAACACTTTCGATATTAACGAATTATCAAAACTATCTTTCACGCTGAGGGTGGGAGCCTATTAAACCCAGGTGTTTTCGACGCCTTTTTTCCATTTATAACGATTCGTTTCAAGTTACTTTTGGGCGTTTTAAAAGGGGGGACGTGAGGGAATTTCATTATGTTTCTCCAGTGAATAGTTTCCAGTGGACTAATCTGTTCTTGTGGGGTCGTTTCTAATTTGTCCGAGAAAGGGGTCAGAGGGTGTCTGGACCTCGTCCAAAGTGTCCTTTTCACACCTTTAGTATAAAAACATTGGGGAAAAATAGATTTTTCAACAATTATTCAGTTTTTGGCAACTTTTTTAATTTATTTTGTTTATTTTGTTTCAGGTAAGAAAACAATTAAGACACCACACGGTGGTCCGTGACTCGTGAGTCTAAAAACAAGAAAACACTTTGAACTACAAAAAAAAAAACCTCAAAATTTTTGGATTTTTTTTTTTTTTTTTTGCCTCAGTTTTTGACCTGAAGAGCTGCGGTTGGGCTTAAATTTTAGGTAATTTTGTAACTGTATGAATGTTCAAGGTAACTTTTCACATAAAACTCATTGTTTCAGAATTTAGGAGGCAAAAAAAGAAACAAGTCCAAAAAAATTTGAGGTTTTTGGCTGCTAAAATTTTTTTCAGGAGATTTCCAAGCCTGCAAAATTAGTTTTATACTACTCAAACAAGTCCTATCAACATATCAAAAATTTCAGCTTTTTGCAAATTAGTTAGACCTAAAATGCTAATTCGCTTGAACTGTCTTATTTGCCCACTCAATTAGCTTAAAAGCTTTGGCCTATTAAATTTAGAGAAATGTGGTTCAATAAGTAAAAAAAATTTCAATAGGATGTAGTTTAAACATTTTTGTATGGCGATATAGGAAGTATAAGCATAAACACGTTCGATAAGGTATTTTAGTTTATTTTTTCTCTCTTTCCTTCACGCTTTTTCGACGAATTTCCCTTTTCCGCTCGTCCTAAACGGTTTAGTTCCGGTAGTTTCCACCCTTCGTCCCCCCCCCCTTCACCTCGTTTTTACTACCCGAGGCCTTACCCATACGCGGCTCGCACTCGATGTGATCCTAACTGCTACCCATCGCGCGACAAGATAAGATCCGCTCTCGGTTTGAAACGTGACCGTGCTTCGGAATAGGCGAGAGAGAAACCTTCCCATGTAGAGTCCACGGCCTTATCAATATTCAACAAAAATGTTTTCTTCCAGGAATTTGAATACTAAAAATATCCTCTTCGCTATTCGCCTTTTCCTCTGTATGCAGGAAAAATATTTTTATAGAAATAAATCAATTTTGTTTGAAAGTTTCGTTATATAAAAAACATAGGGAAACCCCCTCGTTATCAATGACATCTCCACGTTCTCTCACCCTCGGACTGGTCAACTCCCCTCCCAAAGCCTCCCCTTCGTAATTATTCCCGAAGCTAACCTTGAATTATTAACCCAAAACGAGTACACGCAAACACGAGGGAAAGAGGGGTCCGCATCCCCCCTGGATTCTCTTTGTTTTTCTTTAATTCCACTTCCCCTTTTAACTTAAAAACGCAAAAAAGAAAAAAAAACGTGCATAAACAACCCCCGAGATATTTATTCAACTAAATATATAAAGTTGAAAAATTAAAGAGATTTTTTTTTTTTATAATAATTTTTTGGAGATCGATATTTCGAGATTGAATACGCTAAGTTTTGTTATTTAAATGAATAATGAATTGAATAATAAAGAAGCGGCCTCGTTGACAACACGGTAATGGACAGTTTGATGTCCGGATGGGCCGTTTCTATTAAATATTCCAACGATTTTAATTATTAATGGACGGTCTTACCGTCCACTTTCGAGCCCCAAGTCGTTATACTTGAATGAACAAATTGTAGTTTAATGAAAGATCCACGGATAATATAATGAATCCGAATGGTATTTTTGAGGAATCAATACCTACGCTCTAGAAAAATGACATTTATTAAAGGGTCTCAATTACGGTGGTTTTAAACTTTTTCTTGGAAATAATTTTTTAAGATTTATCACGATTTTTTTGGGTTTCTTGAGGCGTAAACTTTGAATCGACCGGAACTTCTGAAGCTCATTGAACCCTCAAATTTCAAACGATCTTTGTATTTCTACGAAACAAACTAAGTTTTTTTTAAAGCTTGAGTTTCAAACTTCTGTCCAAGAAAGATTTTTAGCCGAAGTGTGGGTTTTATCTGTTTTCAAATGCAATTCCTCATCTCACGAGACGCTCCTGTTCCCAATTTCAACCGTCTCCTTACGTTATTTGCCAAGATCACGAAATTCCACTATCAGACATTCCCTTAGCAGGGTCCGAAAATAACTTTTTGGATTATTAATGTATAATTTAAAAAATCCCAAATTTTTAATAAACTTCCCTGAAAATTTTGGCATAATATAGTTTGGCAACCAGGGGCGGACTGGAACCTTAGTTGTGGGTGGGTTTTCAGTTAAGGGGGCGCTTGCGGAGGGGGAGGGGGGCGCAGAAAATTGCTATTTTCTGGAAAACTTAGGGAATAACTTTTTCAATTCTGAAAATTAGGCATTTATAACTGTTGATTTGGAGGTTTTTGACGAAAATTTGGCTTTATAAATGTTGATTATGAGGTTTTTGGACGAAAATTAGGCCTTACAAATGTTGATTTTGAGGTTTTTCACGAAACTTTGGCTTTTTAAATGTTGATTTTGAGGTTTTTGGACGAAACTTAGGCTTCATAAATGTTGATTTTGAGGTTTTTTTTACCAAAATTGGGCTTTACAAATGTTGGTTTTGAGGTTTTCACGAAGATTTGGCTTTGTAAATGTTGATTATGAGGTTTTTTGACGAAAATTAGGCTTGTTAAATGTTGATTACGAGGTTTTTGGTTGAAAATTAGGCTTCATAAATGTTGATTTCGACTTTTTTTTTGACAAAAATTAGGCTTTACAAATGTTGATTTTGAGGTTTTTCACGAACATTTTGGCTTTTTAAATGTTGATTTTGAGGTTTTTTGACCAAAATTGGGCTTTACAAATGTTGGTTTTGAGGTTTTTCACGAAGATTTGGCTTTATAAATGTTGATTATGAGGTTTTTGACGAAAATTAGGCTTTACAAATGTTGATTTTGAGGTTTTTCACGAAAATTTTTTCTTTTTAAATGTTGATTTTGAGGTTTTTGGACGAAAATTAGGCTTCATAAATGTTGATTTCGAGGTTTTTTGACGAAAATTAGGCTTTACAAATGTTGATTTCGAGGTTTTTCACGAATTTTTGGGTACATTTGCTAAAAGAAAAAATAAATAAATAAAAAATTAAAAAAATTACCCGGGGGAGGCGCCGCCTCTATGTATTCTCGGGGGGGCGCGGGTGGGTTCTGTCCACCCCCCCCCCGGGCCAGTCCGCCCCTGTTGGCAACCCTCCTTAAACCTATTGAAGTTTTAAGTGCATTCTATCTTTCTGTGGGGTGACCACAAACCCTATCTCGCATAAAAAATGTTGACGTTGAGTGGTCATATTTCTGGAATTTTTAAATAAATCGATCCTCACGACGCTTATATTCGAAAAAATAGTCGTGGAAGCGGAGGGGGATTTTCTTTTCTCCCCTTTTTTAAGTGAATGTATTACGAACGTGTTTCCCTTTCGCTCGCTGTAAATCATCTCCGAAGAGGAGAAGCAGCGTCTTGCACTTATCCCATATTTCAAATAAACGTCTCTCGCGAAACGGTGTTCTAGGAAAAGAGAGAGAGAAAAAGAACTGAGAGAGAAAATGGGTTTAACTTTTTTCTTCAGATTGGGTCTCTTTTTTTAAAAAAACGTTTGTAATATTATTAAATGTCAGAAAGGTTTTCTTTTAATGTCTCGTTTACTTTAAAAAACAAACATTAAAAAACAGTTTTAGGTATTTTTTGCCCCCATTTAAGATTTTTTATCTTTTCCCAAGTTTTTTTTTGTTTTCCTACTCTGATAAGAGGTTTTTAGAATTTTTTTTATTATATAGACATAACTGCTAATAAAAGTCATACCTTTTTATTAATTTTAAGGTTCGTTAGTCAGGTTTGTCACTTTTTTCTCTCTTTTGTTTGAAAAGCTCTTTTTCTTCTAGACAAAAGCCAATCCTTCTGTTTGTTTCGGACAAACAATGATCAAAGAAGTCGGAATTTCAAATATTAAGATTAGTCAAACGTCGTGATTTTTTTGTGGAAAAGGTTGAAAAATAAGAAAAGGGGGAGTGTAACGTAAGTCTAAGAATTTAAGATTAATGTTTGTGGTCCTTCCACTTTCATTTTGCTTTTTCTTCCCTGAATCATGTTTTCCGGGCGGTGTCAAGGGCGAGGAGGAAACGGCTTTTTCTCCCCCCTTTAAGTCTGCTCCTTATCCAAAAAGCAGAAATCCCACCTTAAGACTTTTTAAGTAACTGACCCAGATTTAGAAAGGGCAAAAAGAAATCTTTTTTTAAAAGTTTGCCCTTTTGACAAGAAATTCATCATTTTGTCTTACCCTTTTCTTCTCGGCCACCAAACACACATCAATCACCAAAGAAAAGATTTGCATTTCTATAGTTTTTTGTCCTTTAGGTTTGAAAAAAAATTTGTTTTTTAACGTTTTCTCAGCTTCCAAAGTTGAGCCCAAATGTTCCTTAACATGAATACAAAAAGCCCTGAAAATTTCAAGTCGATCGAATCAATGGAAACTTCGAAAACACGATTTGATTTAAAAATTCATGACTTTTGGGGAAGTAGCTGATTTATAGATCTTTAGGTTGAAAAGAGACTGTCCACTCTTGATTCTGCAGCCTGTAATATTAGAGGTTCACAAGTTAGTTGCTCTATGGGTCTGAAGTTACCGATAAACAGTTTTGCGGTTATTTGGCTTTGCCATCGGCCTCATCCGCAGGAAACCCCATTCGACCGTATAATTCACAAGTTGCTAAATTGGCTTCTGATTACAACTAGTGATTTTCCGACCTTTTTTTAGGCGACCGCGAGGGGATAAGTCAAAGACAGATGTGGTCTGGGGTGATTACCGAAGCGGAAGGAAGGGATTAGTGGATTATCTCTTAGTTTGCGGTCTCCCCTCACTAATTTTTTTCCCTCCCCCTTTTTCGCAATCTACTTTTTTTTCGGTCTTTTTACGATATGAATTCACTCAAGGTGCTTTCTTCCGTGAAAAAATTCTTCAGTAGTAAAAATGTGATAGTCCCCTTAACGAGGGGGCTGTATCAGCAATCAAAGAACTCAAAAGACTTTTTAAATTGACCAACTGCCGTCTAAAACAAGTGAATCATCAGATTCTTTTCTTCAGATTTTAGTGAAGTCAAAAAAATACCCATGACGAAAACCTATTAGTTACAAAAAATGGGGGAGGCCTTTATAGTCAGCCATAAAAAGAAGAAAATTAGCTCCAAATGTACTTTCTGCTTTTAAAAACACGAAAAGGGCCAAACTTGTAATTTTCATGTCTATTAAACAGAAGATGGGGGCGCGTTAAAAATGCTCGCTTTCCCCCATTATTTTTTTGGGAACCACATAAAATGTATGGAGTAGACACATTTCCCGGCTGTTTTTCCCGCCACCTGACTGATGGAAGTCATTAGAAGAGGCCGAGGGATATCACGTGACTTGACTCCTTTTGTCGTCCCTGCTCGCTTCATTTTTCGACGCTTCCGATTTATGGGCAACATTTTTAAATTTTAACCTCACGTCTATTTTTATCATACGGTAACCCTAATCCTCTCTAAGGCAAAAATTTTATATAAAAACATCCATTTTTGTTACACTTTATAGCTTCTACCGATATGGTGAGACGATATAAACACAATGGGGTACTAGATACACAGGCGAGAAGGAATAGGGGTAACAAGAGGGAAATTTTGTTACCCGAACATCCACCATCTCGATGAGTACAGCCTGTCTCGGATGGTGAGGCCTTATAAAGAGCTTAAACTCCCAAGCCCGGTCCCAACTCCGGGGGTGGCTCCGGTAACAAAAATCAAACTACAGGGGCATCGAAGAGTATGATTTTGTTTTGTCCTTATCATTTTGTGCTTTTGTCTTTTCCTGTCGTTTTCCCTCTTGTATTCCTTCCTGTCTAGCATCCTATTGTGTTTATGTTGGCCCACCTTCTGTATAAAGTATAACCACCCAATTTTCGTCTTCAAAAAATAATATTTTGTTAGTCATATATTTTTCCTTGATAAAATTTTATAACCTGAAATCGATTTATGAACCCTTCGGCCTGAAAAATAAACTACAATTAAATTAGGGTTTACCATAAAACAATTTTACCCGCCTTAAAAAAAATGAATGTGCGCATAGAGGAAAGACCTATAAAAAAATCAAGCGGCAATAAAACCGTATTTTAGTGAAAACGTGTCTGGATCGGGAGTGAGGAAGGTGGAAATGATGACCCACGTAAAAGTCATACATAAACTCGGATATTCTTCTTACCCCTCAGTATGTTATAGAATTAAAGAACTTTTTCTAGGGTATATAATTTTTAGGGATTTTTTTGTTTAAAAAATGCTCATGGAGGACCACTCACGAAGAATAAATTTTAAACTTTATTTTTACATTGAGCCACAAACTTTGAAGTGGTTTTTTGAATCTAATTAAGTTTTCAAAACGTTTTAATTAAGTAATCGAAACTTTGGCTTGGAAAAAAAAAAATATGGAAAAAAATTCAATTGTTTAAAACTCAGTTTTTATTTGGGTTCGAGGGGAGAGATGACATTCATGTGGGGTTTTCACCCGTCGAGTTTTTAATGAATGCAAAAGGGGGTGACCCTATGGTGCAGTGTAATTGTCTCGAGTGGTGGATATGCGGGGGGGTTCGTATGGCTTTCGGTTGTCATTGTAACCTCGGGGTTTTTATTTCGATCTAGAAACCCCACTTTTGAAACCCTTTCGACGTCATATCGAGTCCCTCCCTTCTAACGACCGCAAACAATCCAAATGTTCACCTTCAAACACAAACGGAAATAAAAACACAAATTAATCCATATAGCAGGTGTCTTCGAAAGGGTCCCATTCAGACCCGATTTATGATAACTTGAGAAAAGGAGGGCCCTGTCAATTACAAAACTGACTGCTTTTTATTGACACACACAAATTGTATTACAATTGAAAAATAAAAAAATATTGTTTTAGGTTTCATCAGGACAAAATCACTTATTTTGTTGGCCACAACTCTAAAAGAAGCATTTTACTATCAAATTTTTAATGACTCTCTCTTGTTCTTGTCAATTTACGTTTTAATGTGCTTTAAATTTTAAAGCATGGATTGTTTTCCACATTTCGGGAATCGAAATTTCATCCAATACAGGGCTAAAATTTGACCCATTTAAGCAGTCTTCTAGATTAGGCGATATGTTGCAAAATGGACTCTTACAAAGGTGCGATCGCCAAAATGGCAAAATTGTGTAAAGCCCAATTTTTGAGAATTACAGGGTTGCCACACAACAAGTTGGCAACACTGCTTTTACTCTTTAAGCTATAACCTAGCTGCAATCGTCAATCTAGATATTGGGCGCTTTTATGCTAGAACACTTTAAGCTAAATATTGGTCCTTTTAAGCTTAACAAGCCTTTAAGCTAGAGACCTCTAAATATTTGCCCTTTTACATCAACCCCTTTAGGCTTTTAGCTAGATTTGACGTTTTTGCTACATATTTAGTTTTTAAGCTAGATGTTGGACCTATAAGCTAAATATTGACCCTTTTACACCAACCCTTTTAGGCTTTAAGCTAGATTTGATGTTTTAGCTAAATATAGACGTTTTGAAGCTAGACATTGACTCTTCTAACCAAGGCGTTTAGCCCTTTAAGCTAGGCTTACAATTTCAGCTAAATATTAAGCTAGATATTGAACTTTTCATGCTACTTATTGGCCCATTTAAATCAAGCCCTTAATGCTTTAAGCTATATTTAAAGTTTTAGCAAAATATAGACTTTTTTAAGCTAGATGATAGTTATTGAACCTTTATAGCTAAATATTGGCCCTTTTACACCAACCCTATTCCGCTTTAAGCTAGATTTGACGTTTTAGCTAAATATAGACTATTTAAAGCTAGAGATTGTCTCTTTTAAGCTAGGCCTTGAGCCAAAATAGCTATGCTTAAAGTTTCAGCTAAATATTAAGCTAGATTTTGAACTTTTCATGCTACTTATTGGACCTTTTACATCAACCCCTTAAGGCTTCAAGCTAGATTTGACGTTTTAGCTAAATATGGACATTTTTTTAACATTTCTCTTTATGCTAGATATTGACTTTGCTAGATGTTGAGCCATTGAAATCGTCATGAAATTTGACGCCTTAAGTTATTTGTCTCAATAAGAAAGAACAACTTTCTCTAAGCTGTGCTCAGTAGGAATAATTTGGACATTTTGTCGTCTAATGGTAATTCAAACTGTTAAACTAGACAGTAAAACAAATAGAGACTGTCCTTGATAAATATTTATTCAGTAATTGAACAAGACGATTCGAAGAACGATGTTTAAAATTAGATTTTCCGTGGCCGGCACGGAAAGTCAAATCCAGCCCCTCCGGAAAGAAACCAATTTTCCGAACCTGACCCGAGACCCACCTTATTTTATAGAAGACGCTCAAGAGGATTTTCAAAGTAAAAGCGACACCGTAGATTCCGGCTTTCGTTTCATAGTAGGAAACCTTTAGATTATTCAAATTGAGGAAGGGGCGGGACGAGCGGTTAGGCAGTTTGAGCCGAAGGGGGTAGCCCTCCTTAGACTAGCTAATGTTCCGCATCCTTGAGGCCCCATCCACTTGAATCCATAACAATCTCATAACTAAATACTAAACCTTTCCCCCTCAGACCTGTCGCTCTTTATCTATGTTCTCTAGTCCAAATTATCCTACCACCAAAAACATCTCCCTTTTTTTCCTTCTTATTTATTTGTTTTCCTTACTTTTTCTTTTTAAAAAGATAAAATTACAGGGGGGAATTTTTTTCAAGGGTGAATATACAATAAAACAAGGATCCCTTTTGTAATATTACTTTTAAATAAGCTAACATCAATCTAAAATTCTATGCAGCATCTTTATTAAAAGAAATATTTTAACGGGAGCATTTTTTCGAGCGTAGCTTATTGAAAATTTAGGGAAGGTTGGCCATCTAAATCTCGATTAGACCGCTCGATAGTGACCCAGGGTACAATTCCAACTAAAATTAGCCGATATCTTTATTGGCTTGTTGATTTATCCTCTTGTACCAAAACATTTACTTTACCCTAGAACCAATAGTCATCAAATTTTCTCAGAAGCTTTTATTGAGTATGTAAACTTTTGAAGTATTTGTAACGTTTTTTCCGCATTCAGGTTAAAAAATAGAGCTTTTAGGCTTTTTGATGCATTTTTTTCATTTCATACATAGAGAGTGGGAACTTCCGGAAATGTTTTCCATTTTTTAGGTGAAAAAAACAACGGAAAATAAATCTGTTTTAATTGACAAACCGTGCTCTTTTACGGTCTGTTCATTAAATAAATCCGGGCTCAGGGGGAAATGAAATTCCCCAGATTGCAGGGGCCCAGTCAGTGGATTAAAAGGATTAGGTACATATATAAAAAAACGCTTTTCTATTTCAAGTTGCATTCTTGATGAAGCCGGACTTATAATAATCGGCTCAATTTCGATCCGTTGAATACGAAGGGGGAGGAATCTTTTACGCCTCTTGTTATCCATGGTTTTACGTGAGCCGCATCTTCTACTCTCCGCAAACATTTCTCGACAATATAATCTTATCCGAGGAGGGGGCGAGAAAAAAAAGCCACCCTCATCCGAATTTTATGATCGTTTGTTACAAGTCCGGTTCAAATTGACTGAATCATCAAGAAACCTTGTTCCTCAAGGGGGGTCTCCTCTTCTGATATGTAAATTGAATAAAAGATCAAGCAGAATCAAAGTGTATTTTTTTCAAACACATAAAACGAACGATTTCTTTTATATTTTTCTATAAAAACTTTAGTTCTAGAAATCTCGAAAGCAATCAACAAATTCGCAAATATTTTTCTCAATATTCTTCTTCGTATAAAGTGAATACTGAAGATTTTCCGATAAACGAAAATTGATTTTTTTGTTTGATTAAATTTACGTTTTGGACCTAATTTAGTAATTCTGCAACCTTCACAGGGTTGACACAATGGCCTGAGAAGGCTAAATGTCCCCCCAGTAGTTAACCTTTACGCCTTTTCTCTTTTCCGTAACGTGCCATAGCATTTAGGGAAAAACACGAATGGACACGATAGAAAAAAACAATAAAAAATTTTTTTAAATGCCATTATAATAAAGGGGAAACGTGATTTATAGACCCTTTTTATGTCGATTTCCCTTGTCAGGAAAAAATGTGGTATGGAGGAGGATTAACTCGAACTTTCTCAATTTAGCGCTCTAAACCACCTTTCCCACTTCCAACAACCTCCTCCAATTTCCACACAACCTGACCCCCACTTCCCCAACCTACTCTCACCTACTGACACTCAACCATCACCCCACACACTACGCCAACCTCCCACCCATTTAACTCCCTCACATCACCTCCTGTCACCTCCCCCAACCTTCTATTAGCTTAGTAATGTCCAATAAATAGCATGGGTCATTTTGACCCCTCTTTGGCCCTTCCAAAATCGTGGGTTTGGGGGTAGTCCAATAACTCTTTTTAGAAAATTAAAATCCTCCATAAATTCCTCAACTTTTACTCTACCCATGGCAAGGGGGACTCCTGAATACAATGATGGAACGGGGAAAAAAACTTATTATAAATTTATCGCTCTTTGAAAGGCCAGGGGGACGTATTTTTTCGGGTACACTAATTTGTGGATGAGTTTAATGAATTTATTAATTCATGGATTGAAATTTTTAAAAGATCAAAAATCACAGAGAGTAAATGTTTAAAACTTTTATTTTAGAATTATAAGTTCGGATTGTTTTGAATAGATTTGTTTATTCTATTTTCGTTTTTAATATGAATAGGATTTTTCCTGATAAGAAAAAGTAAGTGCCCCGGGGCGGAGCTCTTCGTTACACTTCTCTCTAACGGGATTTCATTCCCTTCCCCGTTCGGAAATCGGTTTTTCCTCTTCACCAAATGTACATCCTATGGGATGTTTCCCTACGTCTTCCCTCCGAAACCCTTAAACGGATCGAGGAACAAATCTTGTTTATACGCTTTGGCATATTGGAAATTTTTGTCTATATTATAAATATATTTTCTTTGCAGGTAACCCTATTGTGTGCGACTGTCGTCTCGAATGGCTTCACACTTTGTATAACAACACGGCATCGAATCAGATAAGGACGTCGATCGAGGAGTTGACCTGTCAGGAGAACGACGTGACGAATACCATTTCGGCGATGGACGAGCCGTTCCCCCCGAGGTTGAGGATCAACAACGATGAAGGTCCGAACCGCTTCCTCGCTCTTCCCAAAGAGACCCTTCCCTGCCCTCAGGATCTCAAAGCGACCGGACTTCCCGCCGTACAACTCGCGACGAAGCCTCTCAACTCGGGAAGCCACATTTACGCCAACTTCTTATTCATCTCCGTCGTGTTCTTTCTACACTAAAAACACTCATGAAGGTTTTAGCGCACGTTCGGGACTTGCGGTATAAATTGCTGCTCAATTTATTTTTAAATCATTTTTTAAAAAAACACCTTGTGATATGTTTGTAAATAAGCGCTAAAACATCTCTAGTTTCTGTCTATTTTGTTGTAAAAAACAATTTGTCACCTTCTCACTGGCGGATTTAGGTAGACAATTTTTTGTCCAAATTGGGTAGGCCACTAGCACAAAAAGCATTTTTCTACTAATTAGGGCTTTAGTTTTTTGTCAAATTGAATCTTAACAGTCTCCCCATTTTTTACCCTTCAGAGCTTCATTTTTTTTGGAAAATAGCTTTAAAGAATAATTTAATATAGAACAACCGATCATAGCAACATTCCTCCTGATTAAACCGTTTTAAAATCTAAAAAAGTCTCGTTTAATTCAAACAATCCTAGCTCGAGTTATCGCGTCGGTACATATATAAATATATAAATAAATATATATATATATATATATATATATATATATATATATATATATATATATATATATCGCCAAGATTGGGAATGACCTATATTTTCGTGATCAGGAGATCGTCCTGATCACGAATATATAAGCCTCTAAGCCGAAAGCCGCCGTGAGGCCGGCCCCAAAGCCTGCTTTCCTCCGGAAATCCGCTAATATGCTTAACCATTCCCTCGTAAAATAAGATTTTGAAAGTACTGCCATCTTTTGACTCAAATACGCACTAACTTAGCTAAAGGATGGACCTTAAAATTCTGTTTAGCATCCTAAGTCCGTCAATTTCACATCCAAGGTTGCCCAGTTTCTTGGAAAAGTTTGCATTTAATTATAATTGTAATTGTCTTTTCAAAGAACTATAAAGTCAACTCATTTTTATCATAATTTATTTATTAAAAACTCGTCTAAAATTAATTGAAAACATTGTAAAGTTAACTTTTTTTTTAATTTTCATTAAAAACAATATTTTCTTATAACTTCACAGTTAAAATATTTAAAAAATATTGCTTTAGAATTTTAAAATTAGTTTTAAAACTAGTAATTTTTTTTTAAATATTTGTAAATAGTAATTTGTAATCCATATATTGTAAATATTTCCATAGGTTTCTCCTTCAAGGAGGAGGAAAAATATAGAAAAAAGAAGTTCAACCCTGCATAAAATAAGCTTGTGTATATAAATGGATGTTTTAAACCCAAAACTCTTTTTAAATATTGAAAGTACTCCAATCTGTGTGTTTTCGTTGCACATTCCGGGTGCTCCAGTTTAGTCTTAATTCGATTTAAAATTGGCAAACGGCTCAGGTTTTAATAAAATCTTTGCCAGAAGTAGGAAACACAAGATTTTTTTTTGTTTTTATAAAGCACGAATTTAGTGTTTAAACTTGAGACAATTTTGGATTTAAAGACTGAAAAAGAATATTGTCTCTTGTTTTTAAAGTCTTTTTTACTATGTAATATAAGTGTTGTAATTTTATCGATGTAAATTTTAAGAATTCATTTTTTCATTTACACTCTATAATAAAACTTCACTTGATGTAAAATATCAAAAAAGGTGTAAAAAAAATTTAAAATGTAAAATTTTTTTTGTGTGTCCGGTATTCTTTGAATGTACATTATTTTATTAAAAATGATATTTAAAATTTTTTTTTATTGGTTGAAACAATTTCTGAGATGATCTATCATGTTTCAGCGTTACTTATCATCTGGACTAAATTGGGATGAAGGGCTTAACGCAACTAAGAGGGAGGATAGTTAACAGGGTATAATTAATTTCCGTTTCGAAACCTCCCTCCCTTCAGGTTATATTGCAATTATACCTGATCATAATTTAATTGGTAAACATACACGTCATAATTAAGGTGTATTCCATCAATATATCATTGCCCTAAAATATTTACCTTTAGAATGAAGTTTTCAATTAGCATTCAAAGCCAATATTGTTGGTCGTTGATTGATTTCTCTAAAAAGAGCTCAATTATAATAATAAAGTACAAGACCTCATTGTAGTTCATTTTCTATCCAGATTTTTTCTAACTAGAAAAAGCTCAAAAATGATCCAAAAAGTCTTTAAATGACCAAAATTTTTTTTGTCGAAAATTTTTTAAGGTAAAATTGAAAATCGATCAAATTAAATAGGTACAATTTATTTTTGATGTTATTATACTAATAGTTTATATCTTTGGCTTAGCATGCTCGTACATTGTGCCATCCTGGCTGCCCATTCGCACTTGTTGTTCTCGTTGTTGACTGAAAATGATGATTTAATGCGGTTTTCCAGGGGGAAGCGTGTCACGTTAATAGGGAAACTTTAACATGACGAGAACAAGATAGTTAATAACAAGCTCGAGTCAAATTAAATTGAGATTCGAATTTAATATGAAATGTACCGTTTGCACCGCAATGAGAGAGGATATGACGCACGTAGCCGGTTTTCACGACATTTCCAGGATATGCTTTCGCTGCAACCTTCGAAGCACCTTCGGCGTCGTATTTACCATCCGGTTTCATCTAAAACGACCAACATTATATTAAACTGCAATTTTCTAAAAGAAGACTCGAAATCATGTTAAAAGATGAAAAAACTAAAAACTACTGAACTTTTAAACGTCCATAACTTCCACAAATTTTGTCCGATTTTATTACTATCTTTATCGTTAGAAAGCCCTTTAAAATAGCTTTCCAACGGTATAAATATCGATAAAATCGGTCAACATTTGCGTAAGTTACGGGCATTTAAACGTTCAGTCATGAACATGTGTTAAACATATAAAGGAACTTACCAGATTTCGAGATTCTAAGTAGCATGCTAACAGACACTGCAAAATAAGTTAAAGATGAATTAAATTATCATGAATCGTAGGAGATAACGTAGGAGGCAAATGATCGTAGGAGGCCAGATGACATGGAAAATTGTTTCACAGGTTAGTAAGATGAAATGGATGAGAGCCTCAGAGAAGTTATTCGGGATGCGGTTTATTGGAATGGGACAAACCGAAAAAACGAATTTTTCATAATTTTTCAAGGTGGGGCGGAACGCTGCCGCCATCTATTTCCTCCAAGGTACTTACCTTCCCGTTTGGTGTTGTCGGTAATTCTTTTCTTCGAAATGACAAAATTTCATCTAAATATTTAATTATAAAAAATTTATTTTAGTTATTTTATCAAAATTCGGTAATGCATACCATTGTCCGGGCGTATCTGATTAATGCAACGAGTGACCCTCGGAAATCTATCGATGGCGGAATAATTCACCTAATTCATAAAACTCGTTAAAAATTTAAATTCGATTTATATTCAGTAAAATACATACTTCAATTAAACTCAAAAAAATAAACACAACAAAGTACTTAATCATGGTGCTCACACTACGAGTAAATGAATGAGGAAAAAGGATAAATGAAAAATAATTAGGAAGAGTAAAAAAATTCAGGCGGTATTGAAAGGTCGGCACCTTTTGTTCTTTTTTCTATAACAAGCCCATTTACGTAATGGATAAAAAAACTGTACACAAAATTATATTATTTAAAATAAAATTACCTTCATAGTTACTTTTCAAGGAAAATTTGTAGTTGGATTCATTTATTGCAGAGGGAAAAAAAAGAATTGAAATTGGATTTAACAAACAATGGAGTAGACACTCAGAAAAAAAATTAATATTGCTCAAATTTTATATCTCTAGCCTGTCCGCTATGGTGTGGCCACTTCCTCAATAATGCAGCCATTTCTGTGTTTCCTGAGAATTGTTAGATCTAGAAGGAATAGCACCTTCTTAATTTGAAAGCTAATTATTTAGGGCCCCTATGCCCCTGATGAAAGTCATTGGCGCACTGAAATTCTCTTGACTAGATCAGATTTGTCCCAAAATAATGAGTAAAGACAAAATTCTATCCCATATTCAGCAAAGCTCCCCATATTATCACGATCCCAATATTATGAAATGCTCCTACACTCAAAAAATTCTGGAAAACTCGTATGCCAAGAAAACCATATGAAAAAACAATTTTTTTATTTTATTAGTTACAATAGAAATAATAGAAGCAAAAAAATGGAAAGCTTTGAAATTTTAAATGAAGAAGTGAAAAAAGAAGATAAAAAAGAAGAAAAGGAAAAGTGCAAAAAGGAAGAGCAAAAAAAAGAAGAACACCACAAAGAACCTGAAAAACATACACATAAATCCGAAGAAAAAAAGGTTGTGAAAAAGAGGAGAAGAGAGCCATGCAGACGAAGATCATGTCAAAAAAGAAAGCATTCTGAAGATGAAGAAGTTCCGTCGACGAAAAAAAGAAAAAGATCTTGTAGTCCCAGAAGGTCGAAAAAGCGAAGATCCAGAAGAAAATCTCATTGTTGTAACTGCAGGGAATCTCCTCCGCACACCCCGAAACGAAAGAAATCGCGTCGAAGGAAAAGGCCTTCGAATAAAGTAAAAGCAAACGATATAGAAACCCTTGTTTCCAATTATCGACGGCGACAAAGAAAGATGAAAAAAAGTAAAAAACCAAAGAAAAGCTGCTAGACCTACCGTACAATATATGTAATTTGATGTTTGTTTTCAAAGAGCTGGCTAATGACACGTTGAGAGTTTCATTAAACTTTACCTTTATCCATTCCCTAATATTAGCTCTAGCGACATTTTGTCTTATACTGGGCCGGCCAGAAGATCAAACTTGTGGAACGAGACTCCAAAGTCCAACTGAGCTAGTGATACCTCTTGTAGAAAGTAATAAGCCCCCAAATACACCTTGCAAGCTCAGCCCCATGATGATGTTTTTGGGTTTGCAAAATTGCACAATCCGAACCATCAAACCTGTGCTGCTATCTCTTGAATTAAAAACTAACATTATTGTCGAATCGCCATTAACACCAATATCTAGTTGGAATGGACCCAATGAAATGAATTAGCTTGCAGATTTGATGGAACTTGATAAATGATAACTAATTAATTGAAAGACATAAAAATCCTATACATATTTACTAAAAGGGCGCGGTAATCCTAGTCAACGTACATTTTCCATTAAGTAATTTTCAGAAAATCAACAAAGAGTTTTTATAGATTGGTATGATAGGATGATGAAATTAATTTTGGATTTTCCCTAGATGCCTAAAAAATGTTTGCGGCTGCGATAAGCCACAAATAATTTAATACTGCATGGAATAAATAAATTTTGTTAATCGTGAAATAAACGATTCTTTGACCGCATGAGGCAATCAGATGCCTCCAAAATGAGGATTGAAAATTAGGGACGTAAACTGTGAAACTGGTACAATTAGATTTTCAGATTGAGGATTTCTACCTTTACTCTCGGTTTTCACAAACGTGAAATGGGACTAGGTCTCGTGTTCTATGGACTATTGAGTCGTACATTAGTGTCGTATCTCGTGTCGGAGGCAAACAATGGTGGAAAGTGAGGCGTGGCGTTGAGGGCGTTTGTAGTAAATCATCAAACTGGTGCTCATCGGTAAATCGGCAATCGGTATAACGGCATTCAAATTGTAAATGAAGCAATACATACACCACTGTTAGATCTACGTCACGAAATTATAGAAGCGTATATTTTAGGGTCATCACCATTATTCTGAGCCCTTCTAAAACCTGTAGAGGCCATCAGTCTAACACATTAATATTGTATAAAATTATTAATAACTAATAACTAATAAGTTAATAACGCTGGCATTTATACAACATTCAAGAATTTCATTCATAAGGACGCTTTTGAACAACTGGCAGAAAACCAGAGTTCATTACCTCGTTTTAATAGCTCCTCTTGGTGGTTATTTTGAGGCTTTTTTGATGAAATTTGGCTAGGTATACATATTAATGTTGATTTTTAAATTTTTTTTTTTTTTAAGAAAATTTCATTCTTAAAACCTTGATTTTGAGGTTTTTGATGAAAAATGGCTCGCAGAACGTTGATTTTAAGGTTTATGACGAAAAGTTGTCTCTAAACCGTAATTTTGAGGTTTTTGACGAAAATGCGGCTTTATAAAATAAATGTTGATATTGAGGTTGTTGACAAAATTTAGGCTCTTAAAATTTTGATTTTAATGTTTTTAACGAAAAATTGTCGATTGACGAAAAACCTTTACAGACGTCTTCTTTATGGTGAAAATTGGAGTTTTTTTTGTTTTTGTTTTCTTTTTAAATAAGTAAATAAATAAAGTAATTTAAATAACTATAAAATTAATAATTTAAACACAAAAAAAACTACCTAAAATTGGTTATACATCTAAAAGTAAAAGGAAATAAAAAATATATAAAAAAAATAAAAGCAAAAAAAAATCGCTGCGGACAGGATTCGAACCTGTGCGGGCAAAGCCCATTGGATTTCGAGTCCAACTCCTTAACCACTCGGACACCGCAGCTGCTTGTTCGAAGGCCCTGATTAGCGCTTGTTACGGGAACAGAAACCTGTTTGATTTAAACTTTTAGTTTTAATTTGTTTTTTTATCGATAAAATAATGCAATATCACATTAATTTTGATTCGTTGTTTTCCCTTTGTTTATTGCTATGAACAGCAAACCATAGACAAAACACACGTTTTGTCTATGAGCAACATACAACCCAGTGAAATTTGTATTACTACATTTATAACTATTTATAACTATTATAACTATTTATTTTTTCATTATCATCTTCGTACTACATATGTATGAATATCGATAGGAGGGTTTTACAGCACAATTAGCGATCATTTTCATTAGCTTAGTACTTATCGGTTATCCGCACCCATTGTGCATTTTGATGTAATCATTCATTGAGAAAGTCATCGTGCATTTCGACAGTTCACCCTGAATTTTTTGTTATTTATCAGGCATATGTACCAATCAGGCATACAATATACATACATGTATGTATATTTTTAACTAAAACATTTTTATAGTTTAAAATTGTGTTTAAAGGTTTAATAGGTTAAGGTGTAAAGGTTAACTTTTTGAAGTAGGTAGTTACCATAAAAATCTAAAATTGTATGCAGTTTTTGAGAAATTCGCATTTTAAGTTTTGGTTTCTTCTGATGATTACAAACCAAAATATCGGATTTTTAGTTACCCTTTGAATCTGCCAAGACGGATATAGCCCTGGAGTGGTTGAAATGCTGTAGAAATCACATTTTACCTGTCCCAGTAGTTTTTCCGGAGCCACTAACGTGTAGACAATCATGATTTCCCCCCCGAAACATCAGCCAAGCCCAAAATTTTCTCTGGTCCAAAATCTTGGACTAATTGTAAGTTCATTTTGGGCTCTGAAACAATGTAGAGCACCATCTTTGGAGATCAAAAGCCTCACTCTATTTCCCCATTACAAATTTGATCCGCATGGAGTCCGAGGAGAAAGGTGATTAGAATAAAAATAACTCAATGTTTAAATAAAGCTTTTAATTTCTAAACTGATGAAATCATTGCTTAACAAGAGCAGACAGTGATACTTGGAAGAAGCCCAAGGCAATATCTATTTAAAAGCATATAATAATTTTAATTAAAAATAAATATTTTATTTAAGCATAAATTTCTTTTTTCATAAATAAAACTTGAAATAAATAAACTGAAAAGTAGTACTGGATAAAATAATTTTTTTAAAAAATGTTTTAAAATTAAAATACTGTTTGACGACAGCAATATTGCGACCTAGCATGAATGCGCTAGCGAATAGGATAAAAAAAATGTGCTTAATTCTGGAAGATTGTCCTTGTGAACTGGATGTAATCGAGAGCGCCGGCAATTGTCCGCTCGCCTCTGGGGTCGACGTAAGGTTGCATCCTCGCCACGCAATAATCGGCCATTTCTTTGGTGAGGTTCTGAAGAAAAAGAAATTAATATGTTTAAAAATTAATAGAAATTATAATTACAGCGTAAAGTTCTTCTTTGGTGACATAAGGACGATCTCCCGCAGTAATTGCTCTGAAAGCATTTTCAATCTCTTCCGAGCTTTGAACATTTTCAGTTTCTTTGCTGATCATAAAGGCCATGTATTCTTGGAGTGAAACATGACCGTCGCGATTCGGGTCAACAATATCTACGGAAAAAAAAATTAAATGGTGAATTTAATATAGAATTATGACTTTACCTAAGATGGCTTGGAATTCAGGGTCAGGTTGGCCTTCTTCAACCATAGGTAGGTCGTATCCTAATGCTCGGAGGCAACTCTTGAATTCGTGTTGGTTCAAACGTCCACTCTTGTCTTTGTCGAAATGCTTGAACATCATCGAGAACTCTTTGAGGGCGTCTTCGGAGACTCCGGAATGATTTCGGGCTTGGATCTGCTGTTCAAGGTTATGCTGCATTCTCATTCCGAGCTGGTCGAGTTGGTCCCATTGCTGTGCTAAGCCAACGGTGCTGTGTTCGGTGTATCTATTGTCGAGGATAAGATGTTCTTCTAAGGTGGCGCCTAACTCTTCAATTTTCTTAAGGTCGATCTTTCTAGATCGGACTTCTGTCGCTTTCTTTCTGATTGCTTCTAACTGTTGTTCTAATGATCCAGAACCTTCCATCATGGACGTTCTACAATTTAAAATGAAACATAAGGTTTTAGAGAAAATGAAGGTTACCTTGTTTCGGTGAGCCAGTGGTGGAAGGCGTTGGCGTGTTTGGCAAAGTCTTTTCGAAGTTTGTCATTCTCTTCTTGTCGGTGGGCTTCTTTGGCGAGTTCGTCATCTCTTTCTTTGATTATCTTCTGTAAGTTTCGCCATGTGTCTTCTAAGGCTTCCATGGTGAACCAAGTGTACGGGTTAGGGCCGACATTGAAGCTTTTGATTTGCTGATCGAGAGCGGATAAGGCTTTGAAGTCGGCTTGAGCTGAAGAGAGCGAAGCTTGGAAGTTTGAATGGGCATCACGCAAAGCTCGGATCTCTTCGATCGAATTGCACCTGACAGGATCCGTCAGGTCTTCTTCGGCATTCTCAAACCAAGAATTGAATGCAGATGCTTTTTTGGCGAACGTCAAATAAAGCTCTTCGATCTCTCTAAATTGGTCTTGCATACGCAAAAGTCGGTTTTTCCTTGCATTCGAATCATTAAGAAGCTTCTGCCATCTAGAATGAGATATTAGATTTTTGCTGCATACCATCATAATGTTTACCTTGACATGACGTCGGCATGGCGTTTCAAAATGGCGTCGCTTTGATCATGTTTAGCTTCAATTAATTGATCTTTTAAGGCTGTGATGTTTTGAATGCCTTCATGCTCGAAAGCCAATAAGCCGGCATCGAATGTCTCTTGTTTGGTTAGTAGAGTCTGAACAGTTGATAAGTCCCGGCCGAATTCTTCAGATCGAACATGCGTCTCTTTGTCAGCAACCCAAGATTCGACGACATCTGCTTTCCACATGAATTGGAGATAAGCGGAGTTGTCCATGAGCCGGGTTTTCCTTCGTGCAGCCAAGTTTGAAAGCATATCAAGTTTGCTCTGGAAAACACAATAGAAAAACGTTTGTTTATTGTTTTTAAATACCTGAAGTTGAATGCAACGTTGTGAAATGCTGTCATGATGGTGGTTTTCTTGTGCGATGAGGTTCTGCCCGGCATTGCAGATGTCAGCACAGCGGTCTCTGTGAGCAGTGAAGTCGGTTTCGAAGGCGTCGTGTTTTTTCAAAAGGCCTTGTACAGCGGCCATCGTGTCGCCGTAATCTTCGACTGAAAGCAACTGCTGCTTCTCGCTGATCCAGGCCTCTTCTTCTTCAAGTTTGGCCAAGAACTGCTGATAAGTCAAAGACTCGTCGAGTTTCTGACCTCTGGTCGCAGCAAGTTGTTTCAATTCGGACCAGGCCTGGTTTAAGCATTTGAGCCTCTTTTCGATTTCAGGGACTCCAAGGTTGGAGACATCCATTAACTTCTCTCCTGCTTCTTGCACAGCTTGAATTGCCGGCTCGTGCGAAGCAAGCTCAGCTTCCAATCTTTTGTGCTTCTTCTTCAAATTCTGGACTCCAGTCAAATCACGTCCATAATCGTCAGAACCAACCAAAAGCTTCTTTTCTTTAATCCACGACTCTTCATCAGCAATATCTCTGAAGAATTGATGGAGCGTGTTTGCCTCGTTGAGACGAGCTTGGCGGTGCGCAGCAAGATTTTTGATCCTCTCATACCTTTCATTGATGGACTGACGTTTCTCTTGAATGCTAGCAGTATCAAATTGCCCACTCTCAATCAAAGAATCTGCTTGCGAATTCATATCTACGAAAAGCAAAATAATATTGAATTTATGTTTTTGATAACAAACCTTTAATTCTGTCATCATGAGCATGAATATCGGCTTCAACAAGTTGATGTTTCTTAATAAGATTTTGAACTGAAGCAAGATCCTTTCCTGAATCTTCAGAAGTCAAAAGACTTTCGACTTCTCCCAACCAGAAGTCCAAATCTTTGACTGCAGCAATATACGTCCTTTGCTTGTTTGCTTCTTTCAATTTTAATGATTTTTCAGTTGTTTTTTGAGTCAAGAACTCCCATTGGTCCGCAATCGATACAAGACGTTTCTAAAAAAAAAAAGTTAAAAGAGAAAAAAAAATTAAAACAACAAAAAATACCTGAACAGCAACTTCAGAACCGGCACATTGATGTTTGTCAATCAAATTCTGCCCCATGGCAAGAACGCTCTGAATACGGTCAGCATTGGCAGCAAGTTCGGCTTCGAAAGCTTGATGTTTTTGATGTTTCGATTGGATATTAGCGGGATCTTTGTAGCTCTCTTCTGTAGCAAGTTGGAGTTTTTCTGCGATCCAGTTTTCCATCTCGTCAGCATCTCGGCTGAATTGCTGAAGCGTTTGGCTTTCTCCAAGGCGAGACCTCTTCTCAATCAAAGCTTCCTTGAGATGCCTCCATCTGTCCAAAACCTGCTTCCTTTTATCATCAATTGGTTTAGCTGCATAATGATCAGCAGCCATCAATTGGTCAGCAAGTGTCTGAACAGCAGCGATTTTCTCTTCCTAAAAGAATGTTTAGATTGGGACAAAAAGAAGTCAAAATACGAACATGAGCATTGATAGCTTTGTCGAAATCTTCGTGTTTTTTTATTAAAGCTTCAACATTGTCGCCTTTAGAGTCGACTTCTTCGGCAGACAAAAAGGCCTCTCGGGCTGACATCCAGTTTTCGGCTTGCTCGCAGTCTCTGTAGAAAAGCTGAAGTTCAAGGCATTGATCGAGCTGCATCCTTCGAGCGATCCAAGCTTTCTCCAGCTCTTGTCGGGCCTCAGCCATACTCTCAAGCTTCTCCTGAATCTCAACGCTCGCATAATGTCCAGACTGGAGCAACTGCGAGCCAAAAGATTCGAACGCATGGAACGTCCCTGTCCTGGCATCAATCTCCGTTCTATGTTCCTACAACAAAAAAACACAAATTACCCTCCATTGCCAACAAGGGACAAAAAAGCCGCCTGAAAAGGGCAAAAAAGCCATTTTTGCAATATTAAAAGCAACAACGATGCAAAATTTTAGTATCCACTCAGTTATATTTTTTCTCTTTTGTTCTTGAAAGAATGAAACAAACAGTTAGACCACATTAGGCTTGAATACCTGCATGACGCCATAGCGTGCATCTATCTCAGTGCGGTAGTTCTAAAAACAATAAAACGAAACTTTGATCCCTTTATACTTGATTTGAAGAAGAAAAAAAACGCGACTTTTCAACAAAAATTTGTATTTTGGAAGGACAAATACCTGGTGGCGTTCAAGAAGAGCTTCTGCGCCAGTGACATCGGATGCAAGCTCATCGCTTGATACAAGTCCCATCATCGAGTTGATCCACGACATCAAATCACGGTAGTCGCTCAAAAACCTTTGAAGGTCATAAGAATCCAAAAGTTTTTCTTTCCTCGAGTTCGCCTTTGCTGTCAACTGGGTCCAATCTTCGTTGATTTCTTTCTGCTTGGCGTACGTTTGTTCTGCGGTTTCGGGATGAGTTTGCATCAACCTGTTTGCCGTTTCGTCAAGCTGTCTTATCTGAAAAACAACTTGAGTGATTTATTTTGTTGAATAGCAATGGCTTACTTTGTCTCCTAAAGCAGCAAGATCACGCTCAAGGCCTTCATGTTTTCTTTGAAGAGCTTGGACGCTTCGGAGGTCTTTGCCCAAGTCGTCGTTATTCAAAGCTTCTTCTTTTTCTTGGATCCAATCTTTGGTTTCATCAACATCACGATGGAAACGCTGAACTTCATGCGCAGATCCTAACTGGGTTGCTCTTTCTTGCGTCAGTTGCTGCAACCCGGTCCATTTCTCGTTCAAATCTTTAAGCTGAGTTTGAATCTTGACAGCAGCTTCGGTCTGTCCCAAAGTCATAAGCTGCATCGCGATCTCGTTCATTTCTGCCAAACGGACTTCATTTGCTTTCAAATCTGACTGGAAGTCGTCAAACTTCTTCTGCATGACTTCAACCTGTTCCAAGTCTTCACCAATATCTTGAACTTGAGCATGATTTTCTTTATCTTTGATCCAAGTAGCAAGTTCAGCTGCTTCCCTAACCAAAACATAAGCTTTCACAGTCTCGTTTAGCTTGTTTTGCCTTTCTTTGGCTAAATCAATCAAGTTCTTGTACTGCGCTTCGATTTGGTTTTGCCTGGCAGCAATTGAGCTGCTGTCTGCTAAATTTTGCTGTGATGCTGTCAAACCGGCTTCCATTTTTTTGACATAAGCGGCAGGGACGAAGCCTTGTCTGTCATTTACTTCGACTTTCCACCAGTCTTTGTTGTTCGAGTTCAAGAGGGTTAAGACGTCCCCTTTTTTCATGGAAACTTCCCTTGGTGATTTTTCAGTGTAATCATAAAGGGCCATGACGCATTCTTTTCCGGTGACATCGATTACAGGAGTTTCTTGCTGACGACATGCTTCGGCTTGTTCTTTCAGCGATCCAATTGTGTTTCCGAATGCTTCTAAGTCGGAAACAAGAGCTTCATGCTTTTTAAGAAGGGCTTCGCTAGAGTCTTCGTCTTTTCCAAAATCTTGGTTGACGACCATCGGCTCTTTTTCTTTCATCCATGATTCCGCTTCATTGGCATCTGCAAAATATTGATGGGCTTGGAGCGAATCTTCCAAGTCTTCTTTGCGCTGAAGAGCTTTGTCTTTTAATTGGGTCCAGTGAGAAGTCAAATCGTTAGTTCTGCGAGTGATTTCTTCGCTGGCGAAATGTTCATCTTTGATCATCTGAACACCAGATTGACTCACGGCTGAAATTCTGGGCTCATGATTGTTAATTTCGGCCAAAACAGCTTGATGCTTCTTCATCAAATTCTGCACACCGATCAAATCGCGTCCGCGGTTCGTGGAAGCAGCGATTGGCTCTTTTTCTCTAATCCAGGCCTCTTCATCTTCAATATCTCTGAATAGTTGCTGAACTTTGATGGAATCGAGAAGTTTTTGTTTTCGAATGCTCATTGGCTTTTGAAGCGCAGCATATCTTTCGGTGACTGATTCTTGTTTAGATTTGATATTGTCGGCATCGAAATGTCCTTTTTCGACAAACTGGGATGCGGCGATTCTGATGCCTTCGATACGATCTTGATGTGCGCCAACGTCTGCTTCAAGAAGAGCGTGCTTCTTCTGCAAATTTTGAACGCTTGTAAGATCTTTTCCATAATCTTCAGAATGAAGTTGTCCTTCGATTTCAGTGAACCAAAGTTCAATGTCTTCAACCGTCCTGTTGAAATGCTGTTGCTGAGACGCTTCTTGAAGTTTAGAACCTTTCTTTTCGGTCTCAGCTTCAAGAAGTTCCCACAATTTGATTATTTCATCCATCCTTGATCTGATGCGATCGGAAGCATAATGATTTGCGTTTAAAAGTTCTTGCCCTGTTGAAGTTATTTCTTCCATTCTGGAATGATTTGCGTTCAATTCCTGAACAAAGTTTTGCTGCTTTTGAACTTTTCCGTTCAAATTGGTCGGATCGAGGTAGCTATCGTCAGTAGCAAACTTGAGTTTTTCATTGATCCAACCTTTAGTTTCATCGCAATCACGTTCAAACTGCTGAAGAGTAAAAGCATCTTCAAGAATTGCCCTCCTTTCGCTTGATTTTTCCAACAAAGCTGATCGACGTTGAAGAAGCTAAAAACGAATTTAATAAAGCAAAATTCAACATTTGAAAACTTACCAATGAACGCCTTTGAGAAACATCATCAGCGGCATAATGACCTTCAATTAATTTAGTTGCAAATTCATCAAGAGCTTTTATCTTTTCTTCTTGAGCGGCTAACGATTTTTCGAAATCTTCATGCTTTTTGATCAAAGCTTCGACAGAGTCGAGAGAGTCGCCAAGGTCATCATTGGCTAAGAAAGCTTCTTGTTTGGCCATCCAAGTATCGGCTTGTTCGGTATCTCTGTAGAAAAGTTGGAGATCCATGCATTGGTCGTAGAGCATTCGCCTTTCATTCCAAAGCGAGATCAAAGCAGTTTTTTCAGACTCAAGCATGGCCAACTTCTCTTTGACATCAGAAGCTGCATAGTGGTTTCTTTCAAGCAAAACTTCGCCAGCTTCAGCGGTTGATTTGAAGCTGTCTTCTCGGGCGTCGATTTCTCCCTTGTGTTCTTGATGGCGTTCCAAAAGGGCTTCAGCGCCAGCAACATCTTTGGCGAGCTCATCAGCGGAGATGATCGCTTTCATATCATTGATCCATGAAATGAGGTCTTTAAAGTCAGCTAAGAATCTATGAAGATAGTAAGACTCATCAAGTTTTTGACGACGCTCTTTAGCTTTCGCTGTGAGCCTTTCCCAGTAGGAGACGATTTCTGCACGCTTGCTTTGAATCTGCTCGCCATGATCGGAATGAATTGCGCACAATCTTTCAGCTTCTTTTCCTAGAGTTGAAACCTTGTCTTCCAAAGCAGCCAAGTCTCTTTCAACACCTTCATGTTTGCGCTAAAAAATAAGGTCAACAATGTTCTTAAAGGGCACAAAATGTTTACCTGGAGTGTTTGCACGCTGGCCAAATCGCGGCCATAGTCGTCAGAAGATAAGACGACGTCTTTCTCAGCAATCCAAGCGACGGTTTCGTCAGCATCGCGGTTCAATCTTTGGATTTCGTGGGCACCAAATAGCTTCTCTTGCCTCATCTTCGACTGTTGTTTGAGCCTCTGCCAGGCTTCGCTGAGCTCATCTTTACGCTTCAAAATCGTCTCTCTTTCTGGATGTCCGTCCGAAATGAGTTTATCAGCCAAATCGTTCACTTCGGTCACTCTATATTCTTGAGATGCCATATCTTTCTGGAATTCATCAAACTTCCTTTGGAGAACTTCGACGTGCTCCAAGTCCTGTCCGAACTCATCAGTTGTGACAAACATTTCTTTGTCTTTGATCCAAAACATGACTTCGTCGCATTGACGCAAAAACTGGACCAGAATCAAAGCCTGGTTTAGTTTCATCCCTTTTTCAGCCAATCGGGAAAGCAAAAGTTCCCAAAGTTTGTGAAGCTCTTCCAATCTTAAGCGGATCATCTCGCTCGCATAATGACCTTGATTTATCATCTCCATGCCAGTATAATCTAACGTCACGATGGCATTACTATGGGCAGCAACTTCAGCTTCGAAAGCTTGATGTTTTTGTATCTTGGCTTGAAGATTAGTAGGATCTTTGTAGCTTTCATCAGAAGCCGCTTGAAGTTTTTCATGAATCCACGATTCAAGCTCATCTGCATCTCTTTTAAAGTACTAAAAATAAAGATTAGTATTTAAAAAAATTAATAGTAAACTATATTACTTGGAATCGTCTGGAGTCTTCAAGTTTTTGCCTTTTGGCTCTTGCTTCGGTTTTAAAGTCGCCATAGCGATTCAAAACTTGCTCTCGCCTCTCTTGCACATCTTCGGCCGTCTCGAGGATTCTCACCTCTTTAGGCGTGATCGTCGGATCCATTGCTGTGTTGAGGACAGCTGAAAAAAATTGTTGAGTGTTAAATATTTGGTTAGGAAAAACCTATTTTGTGAGTAAACATGAGCCTTTTTTATAAACTGTTAGATAATTGCCTTTGAAGACCCCCAAAGGCCAACTCAGCGGTCACACCCTAAAGATAAAAACACGAGATTTCCTATTTTAAATGACAAACTCGTTTTTTTTTAGCTTCAAAAATCAAAGGTAGGTTGTAAAAAAAAAATTTAAAAAAAATCATTTTGAGACATTCCAATGATTGAACTAAGGCCCAAGTGAAAGTTAGCCTCTTATTGCTCATTTTTCACGATTTTATGACTGTTCAAACATCCATAACTTCCACAATTTTTGGCCGATTTTAACGATACTTACACCATTGGAAAGCTCTTGAAGAGATCTACAAAAGCGAATTTATGCATAAAATAGCTCAGACTACTCCTTAGCCCACAAAAATGAACATTAAACTTAAAATCGAACGCACGATTTCATGGCAAAAAGTTCAAACGTACTTAACTTCCATAATTTTTGACTGAATTTTTACTGTTGGAAAGCATTTATAAAAGGCTACCAAAGTCATTTAAATCATCGCCCTCACAACCACTCCTTAGCCCTCAAAAATGGACTTGAACATTCGATGGAAGACCTGATTTCATAACTAAACGATTAAATGTCCATAACTTCCATAATTGTTGTCCGATTTTTTTCGATACTTATACCGTTGGAAAGCTCTTTTCGAGATCTACAAAAGTCACCTTATGCAAAAAATCGATCAAACAACTCCTTAGCCCTCAAAAATAGAACTTTCATAGCAGGTCGACTTGTAGGTCATCATCCCGCAATGATGCTGAGGTAGAAATATGCTAAGTAGGTAGGTACTTTCGGGTAATAGGTACCTATTTTAGAATTAAATCATAGAAAACGTATGAAATAAAAAGTAAAAGTATTTGAGTAGGTGTCGGCTTTATTGGTTGTTTAAATTACCGTGATGAGTCAATTTACATGACACAGTTTTTGGAACGGAAGGGAGAGAACGAAAAAAATGGAAAATAACGGCTCCAGAATATAAATAAAAATTTTAAAATAGAACAAACGAAAATGTTCAGAATAAATTTTAAAAATATTGATTAAACTCGAGCTAAAATGCGGATGGAATGATGCAGAAAAGTTTTGACATTTTTGTGAATGGGTGGGGCCCCCCCGGTACACAAAATTTCTGGTTTTTTCTCGCCTTTACCTCTGAATCAAGATTTTTTTGGAAACGCAGAACGAAAGGGGATGATGTTCGGTCGTTTTTCGGTCGCTCGGATGATTAAAATTCACAGGAAAACAACGAAAAAATAAACGTCGAATTGACCAGATTATGGCCGACACCGACTTTCAAGTTGACTTGCGCTGTTTATTTGGAACTTTCGAAGCGATCGGAACGGCTCCGATTTGGAAAGCTGTTTCAGGAGCTGGTTCACATTTTGAACCGCAAATTGTAAAAAATAAATTCTCAAAGGAAAATTTTAAAAATTAATTTTAATTAATGAAACCACAATTATTTTCTTGCTTTATATATTTCTAAAATATTAAAAAAATCTTTTTTTAGAAGCTAAAAAAAGGATCAGTGATCGATAAGGTGTTAAAAGAGCGGTTCTTTGATCTACACGTTTTGTGATCTATCCCTTCTTTTCTATCCCTTCCACAAATTACACAAAAAAAAAACTATTTTTTCATTTAAATTTTTTTTCTGAGGCTGGAAGTGTGTAAACGTTATTTTTAGAATTGAACTTCCCCACTCGAAATTCCGTCTGAGGGAAGGGAAGAAAAAATAGCCTCATCGATTATTCCAGATGCTATAAAATTTAAGTCCTTGTGTGGATTGTCGACGAGAATCCTTGACCCAAAATGAGAGAAACGAAAATGCCGCCCGGTATTGCGGTTGGATTGGAAAAATTGAAAAGACCGTAGATGGTGGAAAAAGAAAAGTGGTATGGAGGAGGAACCACACTCAAACTTTCTCAAAACTTTTGTCCTCGATAGACCTCTCCAATCTCCACAGCAAAGACACAAATGGCAAATGCCGGATGCCCCCAACTTTGTTAATTGTTTATAATGTCCCACTACACCAATTTCGGTAAAAAAAAAAAAAACCTCCGAATACCCCCAGCACCCCCTCCCCCCATTAGTAACTTTTTGTCAATAATCCCCCCCCCCACAATTATTGTAAAAATAAAAAACTAAAAAGCCCCTAATGTTCCAAACGAACACATACTTACATACTAATAAGCGTATTTCTATTCTATTCTAGTCTATTCTTTTCTATTCTATTCTATTCTAATGTAAAAACCAAATCCCCCCTCCACGTAATTCGGACAAAAGGCCCCCAAAACCCCCTCCCCCCAACCACATCCAACACCTTCTTTCAAGTTTCACCCTTTCATCACTTCCCCCAACTCCCCACACCCCCATCACCGCCCTCAACCTCCTTCGAGAAAGAAGACAGGCCTGTAAGGGATTTTTCAAGAAATAAATGAGAATTTTATAGAACTTTGTTGGCGCCATTGTCACTTGCTGGATAACCTCGTTGTAGAATTGATAAACTTCTTTGTTTTGAGTCAATTTTCACCAGTTTTTCACAATTTTCATCAGTATATAAGTATAATCTGTGATTTTCACATTTTTTGCGTTTAAACTGTAAAAAGTAAAGTCTTCTTCAAGCCCAAGGTTCAACTGTGGTCGATCTGCATACTTGAAATATTTTATCAATTTTTTAATATTTCGTAAGGTACTTAAGATAGTTAAGTATGCATTTTTCAGTAGTTGCTGCCGCTCTGTTCGGTAAAATTCAACCCATTTGTTACTCTAGAGCTAGTGAGTAAGTTAGATGATAATAAAATTTGGTTTTCAAAGTTTTTAAAATTTTTAATAATTTATGTTCCAGTGCATACAATGGCCGACAAATCCAAAAGAATATTGTGGTTCGACGGAGAGGTTTGTGTGTTTTGCTTTTTTTCATGTTTCAACTCTTTTGGTTTAGATGACCGGCCTGGATCCTGAAACTGACAAATTTTTAGAAGTAGCATGCATTGTGACTGACCAAGAGTTGAACATTGTAGCCGAAGGTCCCAATATCGTAATTCACCAGCCCAAAGAAGTTCTAGCCCGCATGAACGAGTGGTGTACAAAAACGCATACACAAGTATTAAAAATTGGATTTTCGTTCAAGTTTTTATTTTCTAGACTGGTTTGTACGATTCAAGTCTTAAAAGTACAATCTCAGTACAGGACGCTGAAGAACAACTTCTATCATTCGTGCGACCATTGACTGAAAAGGGTAAACTATTCTCACTTTTCCTAGCTATTAAGCAGTTAGATTTTAGGAAAATGTCCTATCGCTGGAAATTCTGTGTATATGGATGTTTTATTTTTGAGAAAAAATATGCCAAAATTTGTTGATCATTTTCATTATCGATTAATCGACGTGTCATCCATAAAGCTGTTATCAAAGTAAGTAGTAACAATGACTAAAATTAGCATCGGAAATAACCTGAATTTTAATTTCTTCCAGTTATTGGTACGGGAAGGGTTATCAAGGTAAAAAATTAGTCCACAGAGCTCTGGATGACATCAAAGAGAGCATTGATGAACTCAAGTATTACAGGAAGGAAATATTTGTAAAATAATGACGTTTTTTAATTAATTTAATTTATTTTAAAATAAATAAAACCCTAAATTATTGTGTAGTGTTTTATTTTGATTCTTAACCCGTTTTACTTCCTTGTTCTTTTTGAAATCAGTGCAGCACTGCTGTCTTAATGGAAGTTTTGGGCTGAGAGGAGAATTGTAGTTTGAGAGTGGAAATTGGGGGTTGGGGAAATTCAACTTTGGTCTGATGGGAAAACAGGGGAGTTGGGGTAGAGGGAAAAATTGGGAGGAAGTTTAGGGGGTTGAGGTTGATGGATGAACTGGAGGATGGGGTTGAGGCTGAGGAGATTTATGGTGTGATGAGGTTGATGGGATAAAGTTAGGGTGAAATGGTTTAGGGGGAGATGGATGTGTTTTCCCCTCCATCTACCCAGTGATGTCTTATCCTAGTTGACTCCGGAGATAAACTAAAAAACGTTGATATCTGATGAGTACCATCTGAGTCCGAAGAGGTCAGGTGGAGAGTACTAGGTCCACCTAGTAGTTCCAGTTTCCACCTATTGTTTTCGATTTTTATGGTAGTAATCTAGGAATGAGGTAGCGTTCCGCACTGCAGTGCAAAATCCTGAGCGGAGGTATCGCTCTGCGCTCAGGAGACTTCATGCTTAGTGAAATAGAACCATCATCCCATTTTGGTTTGGGTTTTTTTTTCATTCCTTTTCTCAAATTTTACCTTGATTTTACCGTTATAACCGCGATTGAACTCGCGAATTTAAATAATCGTACGTCTAAAAAAATTGTCAATAAACGGTTTTGAAAGAAATTTAATAATTCGTACGAAAGTGTGTCAGGAAGGCTCCCACCACGCTCTTCCAAGGCGGACAAGAAATCACTAAGTCCCAGGCCAGTCTTTCATTCAACTCAGGAGAGATGGTAAGTAATCCGCTCATTCTCTATGTTTATCAAGTTTTTTATGTCCTAATCCTCTTAATTTTTATTTCTCGATAAATTTATTATTTATGCAACTTCATTCATTAGTTGCCAAAATATTGTTTACCTGCGCCATCACATTCGTTTGGGACGCGATATCAAGAACTATGCAATTTTGCAGACAATTTTTATTTTTCCTGTCAAATTTTGTTATCTTCTGATCTTAAAGATATCTCTACGTACCGGTTATTAAAAATCAATAAATTAGGAATTTATTTAAAAGTAAATTAATTGCACTATTTATTTCGGCTGGTACAAATTTTATGCATATGTATACATTTTCTATATTCCTGGATCAAAAAGTGGTTGAGTCCCAAGATGGTTTCTTATTTTGAACAATTTTTAGGAAAAGAAAAACAATTATTACGGTTGACAAGAATTATTTTTCTCGAGAAATCGGCCTAAAACTTGTTATTATAGTTTCTCTAATATGCGTCTTCTTCACGTTTCTAAAATCGTGAAAACTTTGGAAATGAATTCAAAATGAAATTGTGAAGTTTTGAAAATGTCGAAACTCCTCGATTGCGAAACGTTTTGTCGGTTTTAAGAAAAAGTAATCACTGCTTACCCGAGAATCGAAGGAAAAAAGTTCCCTTGATTTCTCTTTCGTGTATTTTAACAGGAAAAAGTTTTGTTTAAATAGAGAGCCGTTAGGTAGTTAGGAAATAAAAAAATTTTAACCTTTGAAACGGAATTTTTCCAAAAATGACCGGAAAAGTGACTCATATTGAACAACTAATGATTTCAGTCATCCTGTTATATGAATAGCGTGGTTTTGGTACGTTGATTTTGTTTACGCCGGCTTATTTAAAGGATTAATGACGTTTTTAGCATAATCGAATGTGCTATTGAGTAAGGATGTGATCTATTGTTATGTAATTAAAAGCTGGAGAAAGTCCCAAGGGCGTGATCCTCAAGGTTCTTGGTTCGCGTTATGTTTTATTTTCGACGACCCCCCACACCTTTCTTCGAAAATCAAACGGCTTTCACTTTCACATGTCTTTCACTTGTGTCAGCTTTGTGCACCCAGTAATTTTTTCCGCATACCTTCTTATTTTACAGGTGTAAAATTTAATTTTAAATTTCTTTTGTTTATTCTAAATTTTTTAAAAATGTATGGTGGGCAGGTGGTGACCGTTAGCTACATTTTAGGGATTCTCACTAATTTTAATGAGTATGTAAACATGCGATGTACAGGAGTCGCTATAACGAAGACGACGATTTTTACGAGCGGGCAATGCGGTTACGACGTCGAAAAGAAGAAATTACTTGACAATCCTTCGATTATGAAGATTCATTACCCTGAGAAAAAAGACATTGTAATCCCAGCGAGCAAAGTTATAGGGCATCCCGAAGCGACCGGAGATGCGGCCAACAACATGATTCTTGTAACTGTTGAAAAAGAGCTGGAGTTTGTGGCTCCGAAATTAGGAGGATCGATGTCCAATTGCGAGATGGTCGGATATGGGCATAACGGGAAAAAAATCTTCGAAGATCTCCGATCGGTCCCAGTCGAACCGGAGAAGCATTCTAAATGTTCGGAAAAGACGAACAACGAACTCATCTGCGTCTTCTTCGAGGGAAATGCGAGTTCTCCCTGCGAAGGAGATTTAGGAAGCCCTTTAATTTGCAACGGCGCCGTCAGGGGAATCTATACGACAACCGTTTCCGAAGGCTTCCCTCTGAGTTGCGGAAAAAGAGGAAACGAAATGGCACTTTTCGATGATCTCACCTCGACGAAACATAAGGGCTGGCTTGAAGCTGAAACTGGTGTAACCATCGTCGCAAAAGCTTGCAAAATGCACAACCCCTTGTTCCTTTTGCTTCTTCCTATATCCCTAATGCTAAAATAAATGTTTTTTCCACACATGTACTTAAAATATTTTCATTTTGTTTCAGTTGAGACATCTGCTCTTTCTTTTCCTGGGGACTCTCATCCTCGGGAATGAGATCGACAACAAACTGGAGTCAGAAACAGTAAAAGAAGTCGAATCTCTTCTCGCCAAAGACCCGAACCTACCACGACTGACTAGAGGTGAAATTTTATCACTGATTTCTGAAATCCGCGATGGTAAAGATGTGATGATCGTTCTCCCGCAGAATACGACGACGACTGCAAAACCTGTGCGTAAAATCAAAAGGCGAAGAAAGCCAGTAAGGCCGGTCTACAAACCTTCTTCAACAACGCCTTCGACTAATGAAACGACAGAGGGTACGGAACGTCCGATTTTTATAACGCCTGAAATAACTTCGGCGCCAACAACCAAAAAAGCGACGCCGACTACCAAAAAATCGACCACAACTGAAAAAAGTCTTATAGAACCTGCACCGGATGTTGCTGTAGCAGCTGAATCAATGACTCCAGACGTGAAACAACTTTTGAGCAATTTCGGTCTCCTTGGTCCGGTTTCGACCACAGAAAAGGTCACATTTCAGGGCGACATTTCACCAACTGTCGACCCATCTTCTTATTCAAGATTCAAGCCTTTACCTCTCGAATCTGACGGAATGTCATCCGAAATGAAATCATTTTTGTCCTCCTATGGCCTTCTGGACGGAAGAAAAGCCAAAAAGATCAACATCGATCCTTTAGATCAGATCCCAGGGAAGGATATCCTCGAAGATCTTGGCCTCAAAGAAAGCAAATTGACCCACGTTTTTAACCCTCAAGACGTCAAGGAGACCATAGAAGTCAAAAAGGTTAACAAAATTTTGTCCAAGCTGAGGGAAATCTCAGAAGGGAATGTTACTAACTTAGACCAAGAGGATGTCAAAGAGCTTTTGGTTTTAGAAAATAATACGAGATTGGCTGAACAAGAAAATGTCGATCCATTATCAGATAGCGAAACGTCAGATTTAAAAAATGAAGTAAAAAGGCAAGAGCAGAATTCGACGACTACCGAATCTTCAGAGACCACGCCTGAAGAAACGACTTCTTCATCGGATTCGAGTACAGATTCAAGTCCTGACTTGTCGGACTCCTTCGGCGGTACAGGAGACACGACGACCGAAAGGCCTAACGGCTTCTACTTCCTCCTCGACTGGAACAGCTTCGTCGACGTCGGGACGGAAGACGAGCCGAGAAAAGTCAACATAAACTTCTCACCGAAAGTAGGCGATCCTAGAAATTTTATTAGTGTGAAAATACCTTAAGGGGATAAAATCATGTGAACTTGTCTTCCCGTTTCAATAGTCTCAGCCGTTAGAATAGAAAATGGGGAACCAAACCGGACCGTTAAACACGAAGAGCCTTCAGCGCACTAATAAAAGATTAATCATTTGTTTCCTCCTCCCTAATTTTCGAGGATCTCACGTCATATTCCTCGTTCCCAACTAATTAGAATTAGATTTAAAAAGCCATAAAATTGTTAAGGTTTTTGTTATTTATTATAATGTAGTAAGCATTAGTAATAATTTGTAAATATTGTAGAGTTTTATAATTATTTTCAATGAGAAACGTTTGTAAATAAAATTCTGTTATTTAAATGTATTTAATTTCTCCCCTGCAGTTTACACCAAACCTAAAAAGCAGAAAATTGGATTCCATAGGCAACTAGCTTCAAGGTTTTCCCATGATATCTGATATCATCGAATTGTTTGCTTTTCTTTATTTTTATAGCGAGATTTATATAACGAAAACAATTAAAAAGTAAGCAACAAATAATGAAACAGAACTTTTTGATGCATTATTTTCTGGACTTCCCTTAGAAAAAGATTCGAAATACATAGTTGTTTCATTGAAATCCGACAGGAGGCGTTCGCATTTCTGTTCGCTTCTTGTAAGAATAGAGCTTGTAACATCTATTTTAATTCATCATTTATGTATAAGTATCCATGCAGACTGAATCAGAAAATTCGTATCCATATGGGGTGTACCTTTCCCAAAACGTTCGTTTTACGACGGTTGCCATTTTTCCAGGTGACAAAACGACGACATGACTGAGCTTGTCTTCGCCCTTACCAGTTTTGTCTTCCCCACCGTTTGTTTCCAGTGGATAAATCTGCTTCAGCTTTTTCTTCCTCCAAAATTTCAAGTCGTCCAAAAATAAGCATAAAAGTTTATATTTATAGCAGATCGAACAAATTAAAATCGTGTTGGTACAAAAACCGAGCGTTATAAGGACTATAGAGATTAAAATGAATAATGAAATTTCGAACGTCATTTCAAGAACATCTGTATAGAATTTAATGAGTTTTTTATGTAGTAATTATTAGTGCATAATTATTAATTACCCCATAAAAAATGGGTCAAAACATTTTTACAAATAAACAATATTTTGAAGGAAAAAGACATAATATTTTAGCACAGTCCACAGGTTGCGCTAGGAAATTGGAATTGGGGAGTAAAGCAGAAGAAAAAAAGGTTATTAATGCAGATACGAGTATGTATCTCGAAGAAACTAACTGCTGGGATGTCCTCAATTGGTCCAACTTTGACCTCTCGTAATTCAGTAAAGGGTGATCCGAAAAATTCCTTGGTGGTCTTGACCTATGCTGGTGGAGAATGCACCAACAAGGGTATGGCCCAATGCGCCCCCTTTTCTCCCATATCCACCCCTCAGCCCCAACACTAATGTGGATTGTACTTTTGAGTATACTACATATAAACACCAGGTATGGACAGGAACCCAAAAGATTATACATTCTCCAAACCGGCTACAATCTTCCAAGCTCCAATAATATGCGATCCACTGTTGAGTGTTGACTGCATTTGTTGATGTGTTTTTGTGCTAAAACTTTTTAGCCACACATTCAGGCAAAAGAAGATTGTTGTCGTTCACGGTGGGTAATTTTTGCAAATATTTTATTTCCTCTTTTTTTCCCCCTAATTTAATAAATTACTTATAATAAGAAGAAGGCCAAAAAGAAAGCAGGCAATCGAGGTTGGTCTCACGGACTACGGAGACTTTCGTCCAAGATGTTTGTTTTTTTAGATTGAAATGGCTTCATGGCCGGGAACGCTCAAGGCATGGAGTCAGTCTATTGGATGCTAAAATACCGGTAAATTGCATTTTGGAAGCACCGGTCTCCTACAAAACCCTATAAACTCTTTCCGCCCGTGGTTCTTGGTTGAACTCTTGGGGGGGGGGAGGTAGAGTTCAGCCAGGAAGAATGGCTGATCAAATTGAGGAGGTGACAACAGCGCAGCCATCTACCGGCCAACTCTTCTTGGTTCAAATAAGGGGGGTTGCCCTTTCCAGATTCATAAATTTAGGTCATTATATAAACGGCAAATTAAAAATTCAAAACTTTAAAAGTTGGAGGGAAATTTTAATTTAAAAAATGGAAAGCCGGGTTTAAAGGGACTCGGTGCAGGACTGGTAACCGGCAACGCCCACTGGTGTATTTCTTCCCTTCGGACGATGACATCATGCAGTTGTGTATTCATCCGCCCATCCCATTTCGATACAATTTCCCTCCATATTTAATCAAAATTTAAATTTTCCCCACACTCCAGTCATTCTAAAAGGTCAAATTTAGATAAATTCGTGACCCCCAACTGATGAATAATTGGTGGAAAATAATTTTTGAATCGAAGGACTACTTTCTTGCTCGGTACCCCCACTTGGAACCCCCACCTTCCACCCGTGCACGGCTCTTTCAGTTTACTTTTCGTGCGAGACTCATATTCCACTGAAATACCACCCGTTTCTTATTTTTTTATTTATTTTTCCAACCCCCTTCAGATGTTCTATTTTGCCGGTATATCGAAAGTGTCTTGTTTTGTGATTTAACCCGACCAACGAGTCTCCAGACAAGGTAAGTCAATTTTTACACGAACGCCGAACGCCTCCCAATGGCCGGGAGTCCTTGTCCCAGTTTTTTTAAATCCTTTTTTTTTTTTCAACTTTAAATCCTCAAAACTATTTTATCTCATCTACAATTTCCTTTTATATCCTGAATCATAAATGCCGGTTTTAGCCTTGGGAGGCGTTTTAGGAGTGGTCAGTTTCACTTTTCAAATAGGGTGGATACAGGTGATAAGATGTCAAAGGAAATTCAAGCTCTCTCTTGAGAGGTTTGGACACTTCAACAATTCTAAAATGAAAGGAATAATCCAGAATTATTATCTAGAAGGTGAAAAGAAAGAAAAGTTTCTAATTAATTCTTATTAAAAGGATCAGAATTACTACCTGTAAGAATCGATAACAGTTCCAAGAAATAGACTACATTTTCGCCAAGATTTTATAAGCCATCGTCATCATTTTCCATCAGGCTTCTAGATTTGACCCTTCACTTGGACTTGCCGCGGACAGAATTTGGCTAATTTAATAGAATAAAATTTAAGGTTCTGGCCCTTGGGAATAGCTAGGATATAGTAGGCCAGGATCGTACCAAATAAAAGCCATAAAATTCTTTTTTATTGGAAAAAGCCATGAAAATTTCATGTCGATGGGTCCTCTGGGAGCTGAGAAAACGTCTTTTTTCGGTGACCCTCCTTTATCTATGAACACACCACCCTAATTTACAACCTTTTGTTATTTATCCTTGTCTGCACTGAATATCATGTTTTAACTTTTATTTAATTTTTTTATTACAAATGCTGGAAAAAGTAGCTCGTTATAAATTTACATATCTCAAGATAAAGGAAATTTAAGTTTTTCAAAAAGAAAATTTATGCTCATAAGTGTGTCAAGGAGGGAAAAAAACTTTTCCGAAGATTGTGGGAACGTTCTTGGATTTTTTAAAACAAAAAATGTTTTGTGAAGACTTTTTTGCTGCTTTTTGCCTATTCACAGGTTTTCTCATCCATTTTATAGCATGAGATTCAGAATTCTTGGAAAAACTCGGTGTAGTGGCGTGATGTGCATGTTCCTGCTTAGCAGATGGTTGACTTGTGCTATAGGCCAACTCATGAAAGCATAAAACAGAATTACGTGCCCTAATCGATCTCAATGCTCTAGCTGAGGTTGGTTATGTTGTGAAGAGTAGTATCCTTCTGGCACTCCCAATATTCCTTATTTCGAATTGTAGGATTAAGAACTATTTTCATCCTTGCTCTTCGAAATTATGGTTTTTGGGGTCACGGTCTGTTGTAAAACGAATCAAATCTTTTCCTCCCTACCTTTAAAATTATGCAAGAGCGGTTTTGGCTTTGCGAAATTAAAATTATGCTTCGGAAATCGAGTGTATGGCCTGAATTGCTCCAAAATCAATAGTTTAGATTCATCTGCATTTCTAGCTGCAAGGAGAATGGTATAATATCGATTTCCTTTCCAGAAAATAAAAGAATGGTCTTGTACTAAAATAGAAAACAATCGTGGTTTTAGATTAAACAAATTACTGGTCAAACGTTGAATTTCGTGCTTCAATATAGGTGATAATAGCCAGGAATTAGGATGTGTGCAATTTGCGCCGACACATGCCACATCCTTCGGATAGTAAAGCCGGCTAATGTTTTTGTACCGTCAACTTTCAATTTTGTTTTCTAGGCTCGATCGTGTCATCAATCTTATCGGAAATTATTAAAGTTTTAAAAGCCAATTCACCTTCAAATCGTTACCGGTGACAATCGACCCACTTTCGCCCCTTGGTGATTGTAGCTTCTTCATCATGGGATTAGGTACCCTGTGGACCGATTTTATTGAAATTTTCCACAAAACTCTATTATGATAAGAAAATGCCCTGAAAATTTCAAGTCGATCAGTCTAAAAGGAACTGAGAAAATGCTCTTTTTGAGTTGAGTCTGCTGTCAAAATCGTCTTCAAAATTTCATCTCTATAGATACATCTTTGTTGAAATGAAATGCTACTCAGTACTCATAACTCCTCAAAAATTCTTTATGATGTAAAACGTTAGAAATGCTCCCCTCCATATTTGATCGATACCTCATTGACAACTGTTGATTTCGAACAGCCGGAAATCGTTATCAATTATGTACACGCTATTTACAATTAAGAAGAAGAGCCCTTGCTTATCTTTCCAATTAAAACCGTCGAGGAAAAGGCGCGGGGGATATTTAAAGATTTAAAAAAGAGAAAGAAGAGGCCTCTTGCATCTCAAGACCCAACCCATAATTTACTAAACGACTCCTTTTATTCACCCACGTTATAAACGTCCCTATTTTTATGACGAATTTTTCACTCACATCTTTTTAAAGGAAATGACATCGAAAACTTCATTCGCATGAAAAATTGCCAACTTTAATCCGATATGCAAGTTTTAAAATAATTCAATTACAAAATACCTGTGTAGGCACAATAAATAATTTAATTAGAGCGTTTTTACTATCGAAAATAGATAATTAAATGATGTGTAGATCAAAATAAATATTGCATCGACTCTATTTATAGTTTAGGTTTCATTCACGATTTACGTAATTGCTTGATTAGTTTTTCGAACTTCAACGTGTCCCATATCTCTTCTGATTGTTGGTTTAGGTTGTTTGTTTCTATAAATACACAAAAGTAAATTATTTACTGCCTAGGTTATATACAAATAATGTTTTTAAAGAGGAGGTGGGGATGCTTTTTAAAATTCATTAACTGATGGAGAGCCACGCCCATTTACACTCGGTGTACCTCTTTTCCCCACTTGTTCAAACATTTTCTCGTTGATATTCTTAGAAAAAGTGGGGAAAAAATTTACTGTCCCATCAAAAAATGAATTTGACACTCTTGGTAGGTTCCTGCCCAACATGATTTTAAATAGTTTTTCTGACGTCGGGCCCTAAGTAGGCTTGATTAATCATTTTGGAAGAGATAATCGTTTTTTTATTCGAACTAGGCAGTTTGTGTTGTGGAAATTCCAAAGTTTTAAGTAATTTTTGTAACCTTTATCTATATTTAGCGGTTTTATTTTTGGTATCCCCCATAAGGCTTTCTATCTGATTTATTTTAAAGCTCTCAAGCACTATAGGCCTTTTAGGTTAATTTTGCCTTGAGTTTTTTCTACGAAAAATATCATTACCATACTCATTAGTCATTACTCATTAACCATCAGTTAATTGTGGGTTTGGTCACATTATAGTGGCCAAAAACTACAATAAGTATCTTCGTAAACCCTGTAGACTGCATAGTCTAGATTTTAGTTATGATTGGCTTGTTGCAATCGGTATTGTAAAAAATGCTGGTCCACTTTAGCTAAAGACATGCCATTCGTTAAAATTGCTTCTGTTATACAATTCATTCAGTTCCTTTTAATCCAGTTTTGCCCAATATTCGATTTATGACCACAAAAACACTGGCGACACATTAGTCCATTTTTGAGGGCTAAGGAGTTATTTTAGCGATTTTATACATTTAGTAACTTTTGTAGCCCTTCAAACGAGCTTTTAAACGGTATTAATATCGATCAAATCGCTTAAAAATTAAGGATGTTATGAGCTTTCAAAGGTACAGGCATGAAATCGTGCAGAATTGAAAGTTTAAACGACCATAACTTCCGCATTTTTTGACCGATTTTATCGATACTTATACCGTTGGAAAGCTCTTTTAAAGAGCTACATAAGTTTCATAATGCATGAAATTGCTCAAACCACTCCTTAGCCTTCAAAAATGGACATATTAAGTGTGGACGTTTCAGTTCATTTTTGAGTGCTAAGGAGTCCACACTTTTTAATGTTTTTGAATGAAAAACACTCATTTGCGTTGATGTAGAAGCGATTTGGTCCAAACGCTGACATGAGTCTCCCTGGATGCGGGACAATTTTTGAAAAACAGGACTGTCCTGTGCTACTCTGGACGGTTGGCAACCTCACAAAATAGTGCACACCCTGCAATTTTTCTAACTTAATCAAGTAATGTGAACATTCTTTGCGACCTAGTTTCTAATTTTTGTTAAATATTTTCGTATTTCAACATAATGAACTGTTAATAAATTACCAACTTGCCTTTTTAGTTTTGGAAAATAAAAAAAAAATTAATTTTTTATTACTCTCGGCGTTCCCAAAACTCATAATTCGGTTCTAAAACAAGGTCGAAGGCTAGGCTGGTTTATTTTAAATTAGGGCGTTATTAAAGAGGGGGAGGTGTTAAAATCATTTAAACGGGACGCCCTCATCGTTCATCGTCGAATATTCGATCGTTTTTCAAACTGAGCCTCCCTTTCTTTTTCTTGAGTAACGCACAGGAAGAGGGGCGAAGGAAGAATCGAAGTAGGAAACAAAGAGCAGTCAGTGACCTTTCTATTAGAAGAGTCAATAAGAGACACAATTCCCATTTAACACACCGTTTGACTTAAATTTAATTATATTCCAGACTTTTCTCTCTGTCGTTGACCCCATTCTCGTACCACCTGTGATAACGTCATGGTTCAAAAGTCGCGGATCGATTTAGAACAAAGAAAAAAAATGCCCACCTTCGTGATTTTTCTTTTAATTTTTCTTTCATTTAAATTCTAAAACGTTAACGATTTTTGTCGTTGAACTCTCATTGTGTGTATAAAGGTTTATAGAGCTGAACAGAATTCTCTTTTCAATTTGGCAAGGTTTCCTCTTGTCCTTTACCTTGTACCATTCCGACTATTTCTAAACAATCTACGAAATTTCATACGATGAGTCATAAAATTGGGTAACTCCCTGGTTGAAAAAAACTTTCTTTTTTGAATTTAAGTTTCATTCAATGTGATCAGCGTTATTTTGAGTTGATGACATAATCCGCATTTTTACTACAGTGACCTAGACAATTATTGTAATTTCCTTTCGTACCCCCACGCGCGAAGATGAAACGGTTTCGTGCAGAAAATTTTTTAGTTTCGGTCTCTTTTGAAGAAACTTGCGTTTTCCGGTTGAAAGGAAGTCGGGTGTGAATCCCCTTTAAAGGTCATTCGTCCCCTGGTATTTTCGAGTGTGTGTGTTTTCCCTCTTGGGCATTGAACGAAATTAGGTTAGCCTGGCCTATCAGACATTTTCATCGGCAGATCGGAGGGGGACCGCGAGCGTTTTTACGCGTATGATCGATCGTATCCGGGCGGATGTTTGAGGCACAGAATGCCATCCTCCGATGACCTCCTAGACAAACAATAACGAAGACCAAATGATTTTTTGTTCTTTTTCCAAAAATGAACAATTTCTTGCGTAATTCTGCTATAACAATTAGATGATTTATTGCATCTTATCTTTACGAAGTGATAAAAAACCCATTTCAGAGGTTATCGGTGTCAATTTTTTCTTCTAAAATTGCTCAAAAGTGGTTTGCTCCTGGTTTTTCCATACGAACCGTTATAAGCCTATTGAAAAAATTTGGTTTAGGCCTTTTTTTACAATTTGCCTTTCTAATAGGCTTATGTGCACCTGCAGATCCTTGATGCTTTGATTCCATTGTTCCCTATTCATTCATTGTTATTTTTATCCTACCTAGGAGGCAATAAAGCTGAATTCACTGTTCGCTTTCCGTTAGTGAGTTTTTTATTTTTTTAGAGAGGAAAAAAATCGTTTCATTGAGGTGTAGCCACTCAAGATAAACGGATGAGTGTTTTTTTAAATTTTAAAATTTCAAGGACTTAAATTTTTAATTGACATAGAGAGTGTTGTAAAAATGGTTTTTAATTAAAGTTTTTTGTTTTTATGAAAAAATGCTCCTTTTTATGGCTTGGGGGGGTTTCCTGAGAAAATGGGTCGGCGGGTAGGGGGGGCGGTTATTGATCGAGTTAGCGTCGCCGCCTCCACGTCTCCAGGCCGCCGAAGCTCCCATAAACACCTGCAGTGATTTAACCTCCTTCGAATTTTTGTTTTAAAACGTCGTTTGCATACTGGCCAGTGGGTAATGAGCCGTAATTATCAGGCCTACAAATACACAACTTCTAAAAAAGTGAACTAAAGGTACTCATTTATTCAGAATTCGCGCTTGTCAATTTGGTGAAAGGAAGTCACATTTTACTCAATTGCTTGAGAGGCCACAGTTTTTAGTTCTTTTCTGGATTATTTTTAGCCTCATAAAAAGGGATTGGGGCCTTAAACCATTTTGTTCCATAATTTATTGTCTTGAGAGGTCAAAAACCCATGTCGGGAAAATGTTGAGGTTCGAAGGGGCTCTTTGGTTATGATTGTCCCGTTCGGATAGGCCTACGTGCCTGAATGCAGTCAGGTGTACCTTTCCGGTCTACGAGAAGGGTCTTATCTGCTTTTCAACTTTCTCCATTATCTTTGATGCTGAAATAGGCCAGTATGGAATTTTTCATTCTACCTAACAAACTCAAGAAACGTCTAAAAATTCAGCATCCTGAAAATCCTTAATTGTTGAATGGTAGGATCTTTAGCTGATTTTAGCTTAAGATCCTTAAGATGATGTGTCCCAAACATCCCTTTCTAGATGTCCCCCCAATCTCCTTCTAGATGTCCTTCCTCCATGCATTGCTAAAAATATTTTATTGTGGGCCATAAAATGATATTTCTTTGGTATAAACAAGTCGTATTTTATTCAGGGTTTTGATATAGGACCGGTCTGGGGTTTCCAGCTGCAGTCTCTAGGCTATTAATAAGAGTCTTACTCCAGCCAGTTTTTACTTTGGATTCCGTATCTATTTTAAGATTGGACGTTCTTTATTGTTTCAGATGACGACGGACATCTCGGTTTCTCGCTGGGACCCTGCGGTACCCGAGATTGTCGACGACTACGAGTACGACGGAGGCAATTCCTCCTCGAGACTTTTCGAACGAAGCCGAATCAAAGCTCTCGCCGGTTCGTTTTGAATTTTTTCGTTTTTTAAAATAATTTTTGGTTTTCCAGACGAAAGAGAGAGCGTTCAGAAAAAGACTTTCCAAAAATGGGTCAATTCCCATTTGGTACGCGTAAACTGCCGCATATCCGACCTCTATCTCGATTTAAGAGATGGAAAAATGCTCATTCAGCTACTAGAAGTCCTTTCGGGAGAAAAACTGGTACGTTAGCATGACAAAATATCATAAAAGAATCCCAGTATTGATTCCCATTAGTGACCATGGCCTCCGAAACTTAAAATGCAAATGCATCATTCAATTACTGCAACCTTGTAAGTTTTTCTTTTTATTTTTAGCCTCGGCCTACGAAAGGCAAAATGAGAATTCACTGCCTGGAAAACGTAGATAAAGCTCTCCAATTTTTGAGGGATCAGAAAGTCCATTTAGAAAATATGGGATCCCACGATATCGTCGATGGAAATGCTCGGCTTAGTTTAGGTCTCATATGGACAATCATTCTCCGATTTCAGGTAATTTTAGGCATTAGAAGAAAAGAAAATGAATTAATTTTGGTTTAGATTCAAGACATCACTATTGAAGAAACTCCGAATAAAGAGACGAAATCGGCGAAAGACGCTTTACTTTTATGGTGTCAGATGAAGACTGCCGGATATCATAATGTGAATGTTCGAAATTTCAGTACTTCCTGGCGTGATGGGCTTGCATTCAATGCCATCATTCACAAACATCGTCCAGATTTGGTTCAATTCGACAAACTTTCGAGGTCGAATGCGATTTACAATTTGAACAACGCTTTCACCGTCGCCGAAGACAAACTTGGTTTGACCAAACTTCTCGACCCTGAGGATGTATACGTTGACCAACCTGATGAGAAATCTATCATTACTTATGTGGTCACCTATTACCACTTCTTCTCAAAAATGAAGCAGGAAACTGTTCAAGGAAAACGTATCGGAAAAGTTGTAGGTATCGCCATGGATAACGACCAAAAGGTCCAAGAATACGAACGTCTCACATCGGACCTCCTGAAATGGATCGAATCGACGATAACGCAACTCGGAGATCGTAGGTTCGCCAATTCGCTAACAGGCGTCCAGCAACAACTCGCTCAGTTCAACAACTACAGAACCTGCGAAAAGCCGCCCAAGTTTGTTGAAAAAGGAAACCTAGAAGTCCTTTTGTTCACATTGCAGTCCAAAATGAGGGCCAACAACCAGAAACCGTACACTCCCAAAGAAGGTAAAATGATTTCCGACATCAACAAAGCATGGGAACGCTTAGAAAAAGCTGAACACGAAAAAGAATTAGCACTTCGTGAGGAGTTGATAAGACAAGAGAAACTTGAACAGTTGGCTGCCAGATTTAACAGGAAAGCGAGCATGAGGGAAACCTGGTTATCTGAGAATCAAAGGCTTGTTTCCCAAGATAATTTTGGTTTCGATTTGGCTGCTGTAGAAGCTGCTGCGAAAAAACACGAAGCCATTGAAACCGATATTTTCGCTTATGAAGAACGTGTGCAAGCAGTTGTTACCGTAAGCCAAGAACTGGAAGCCGAAAATTATCATGACATCGACAAAATCAATGCCAGAAAAGATAACGTTTTGCGTCTTTGGAACTATCTGCTTGAACTTCTTCGTTCGAGAAGGATGCGCCTTGACTTATCCTTGCGCCTTCAACAAAACTTCCAAGAAATGGTTTACATTCTCGATTCTACAGAAGAGCTCAAACTCCGTCTTTTGTCTGATGATTACGGCAAGCATCTTATGGGTGTTGAAGATCTTTTACAAAAGCACAGCCTTGTTGAAGCCGATATCAACGTCCTTGGCGAAAGGGTCAAAGTCGTCGTTCAGCAATCGCAGAAATTCAACGAAGACGAAGCGATGGAAGGCTACAGACCATGCGACTCTGCAGCCATTATTGAAGAAAGAATCCAACAACTCGAAGAAAACTACCTTGAATTGGTCAAACTTGCCGTTGACAGGAGATCGAGGCTTGAAGAAAGCAGGAAATTGTGGCAGTTCTACTGGGACATGGCAGACGAAGAAAATTGGATCAAAGAAAAAGAACAGATTGTCTCACAAGGTGATATCGGACATGACCTCATCACTATCAATCTTCTTCTTTCTAAGCACAAAGCTTTAGAAAACGAAATCGCCTCACACGAACCTCAATTGGCCTCCGTAGTAGATGTCGGCAATGAGTTAGTCGCACAAAAACATTTCGGCGCTGATCGCATCCAGCAAAGATTAGACGACACCTTAGAAATGTGGAGACATCTCCAAGAACTTGTAGCGTACAGGCGTAAACGGCTAGAAGAAGCCGTCGATTTCCATCAATTTTTCGCCGACGCAGACGACGTTGATATTTGGATGTTAGACACCTTAAGATTGGTATCTTCAGAAGATGTAGGAAGGGACGAAGCCAATGTTCAGTCGCTGTTGAAGAAACACAAAGAAGCGACAGAAGAATTGAAAAACTATTCATCCTCAATCGAAGCTCTTCATGCACAAGCTGCAGCTCTCGGAGAAGATTCGCGCGATTCGCCCGAAGTCCAAAAACGTCTTTCATCCATCGACTCGCGTTACAAAGAGCTCATGGAACTCGCCAAACTTAGAAAACAGAGACTTCTTGATGCCTTATCGCTCTACAAACTGTTCTCTGAAGCCGATGGTGTGGAGCAATGGATCGGCGAAAAAGATCGCATGTTAGAAACCATGATACCGGGCAAAGATATCGAAGATGTTGAAATAATGAAACATCGTTATAACGGCTTCGACAAAGAAATGAACTCCAATGCTTCCAGAGTCGCTGTCGTCAATCAGCTTGCACGTCAATTACTCCATGTCGAGCATCCCAACTCCGAAGAAATCGTCGCTCGTCAAAACAAACTCAACCACGAATGGGCCGAATTACGTGAAAAAGCAGAAACGAAGAGAGAAGAACTCAACTCAGCTCATGGAGTTCAAACGTTCCATATTGAATGCAGAGAAACCACGAGTTGGATTGAAGACAAGAAGAGGATTCTTCAACAAACTGATTCCCTTGAGATGGATTTGACCGGAATCATGACTCTCCAAAGACGACTCAGTGGGATGGAGCGTGATCTCGCTGCTATTCAGACCAAACTTGATTCTCTTAAAGCCGAATCGGAAGCCATCGCTAGCACTCATCCTGAAGAAAGCGCCATCATCAAACAGAGAGTTGAAACAATCCAGACTATTTGGGAGGAACTAACTCTCATGCTGAAAGAAAGAGACTCGAAATTGGAAGAGGCTGGCGATCTCCACCGTTTCCTCAGGGACTTGGATCACTTCCAATCTTGGTTGCAGAAGACCCAAACGGACATCGCTTCAGAAGACATTCCCAGTTCGTTAGCCGATGCTGAGAAGCTTCTTAGCCAACATCAAGCAATCAAAGAAGAGATCGATAATTACACTGGTGACTTTACTCAGATGATGGAGTACGGCGAACGTGTGACAGCAGAGCCATCGACGCAATCCGACCCGCAGTACATGTTCTTAAGAGAGCGTTTGAAGGCGTTAAGAGACGGGTGGCTGGAACTCCAGCAAATGTGGGAGAACCGACAGCAGCTTCTGTCGCAGTGGCTCAACTTGCAGATGTTCAACCGCGATGCCAGACAAGCAGAAGTTTTATTATCCCATCAAGAGCATGTATTAGCTAAAGATGACACGCCAATTAATCTCGAACAAGCCGAAAACTTCATTAAACGTCACGAAGCTTTCCTTACCACAATGGAGGCAAATGACGAAAAAATAAACGCTGTTGTCCAATTCGCTGGACAGTTGAACAACGAAGGACACTTTGCTGGTAAGGAGCACAAAAAAATTATTTTAACAATTTTTGAAACTTCAATTTTAGCTGATAAGGTGGCCAAAAAAGCTGAAAATATAGATGAAAGGAGAACCAACAATAAAATTAAGGCTCAACAGTCAGCTCAAAAACTCAAAGACCAGCTTGAGCTTCATCAATTTATGCAGGTATGGATTTGTTTCCTTTTGTTTGGTTTTGTTGCAATTTTGTTTTAGGACTGCGATGAGTTGAGCGAATGGATACAAGAGAAAAAGTACATCTCGCAAGATGAGTCTTACAGAAGCGCCAAAACTGTTCATTCTAAATGGACTCGCCATCAAGCTTTTGAGGCTGAAATCGCTTCAAACAAAGATCGTCTTGTTCGTGTCCAGCAAGCAGGAGAAGAGCTCATGAAAGAGAAGCCAGAACTCGCAGAAATTGTCGCTCCTAAGATTTCCGATTTGTCTGAACAGTTCGATTCATTGGAGAACATGACCAAAGAAAAAGGTGAAAGATTGTTCGATGCTAATCGTGAAGTCCTTATTCATCAAACATGCGATGACATTGATTCTTGGATGAATGAACTGGAGAAGCAGATCGAAAACCCCGATGTCGGTAACGACCTTGCCTCAGTCAACATCTTGATGCAGAAGCAGCAAATGATTGAGACTCAAATGGCTGTCAAAGCCAAACAAGTCACAGAACTTGAAACCCAAGCAACTTATCTTGAGAAAACAGTACCTGAGAAGATGGGACCGATCAAAGAGAAGAAAGTCGCAGTTGAGGAACGGTTCCAGAACTTGATGGAACCTTTGAAAAAACGTCAAAGGCAACTTGAGAAAAACAAAGAGGCCTTCCAGTTCCGCAGAGATGTTGAAGACGAAAAGTTGTGGATTGCTGAAAAAATGCCATTGGCGACTTCCACTGATTACGGAAACAGCCTCTTCAACGTCCATACTCTTAAAAAGAAAAATCAGTCTTTGCGAACGGAAATCGAAAATCACGAACCTCGCCTTCATGCCGTCCTTCGAAACGGCGAAAAACTCGTCGAAGAAGGGAATGAAGAAGGCCCGATGTTTAGAAAGCTTATGGACGAGCTTCTCGAAAAATGGAACCATCTCAAGGATGCTGTAGATCAAAGGAAGAACAACCTTTTGCATTCCGAGAATGCTCAACAGTATCTCTTCGATGCCAATGAAGCTGTCAGCTGGATGAGCGAACAAGAACTCTACATGATGGTCGACGATCGAGGAAAAGATGAAATTTCTGCTCAAAACCTCATGAAAAAACACGAATGCTTGGAAAGAGCCGTCGACGAATATGCCGACACGATCCGCCAATTAGGCGAAACTGCTAGATCCCTCGCATCTGAACACAACCCTCTAAGGTACAATAACAAAATTTAATAGTCTCTATTAATATTCTTTATAGTGATCAGATTGGCGTTAAGCAATCCCAAGTTGACAAATTGTACGCCGGGCTTAAGGATTTGGCTGGTGAACGACGTGGAAAGCTTGATGAAGCTTTACAGCTTTTTATGTTAAACAGAGAAGTCGAAGACCTCGAACAATGGATTGCAGAAAGAGAAGTTGTCGCCGGTTCTCACGAACTTGGGCAAGACTATGACCATGTCACGGTAAGCGAATTATCTCTGCTCAAACTCATTTTCTTCTTTAGCTTCTTTGGGAAAGATTTAAGGAATTTGCAAGAGAAACTGAAGTCACGGGTGCTGAGAGAGTTGCTTCCGTCAACGCCATTGCTGATGGTCTCATCGAAAAGGGACATAGCGATTCAGCGACAATCGCTGAATGGAAAGACAGTTTGATTGAATCATGGCAAGATCTGCTTGAGTTGATTGCCACCAGGACTCAGGTTTGGCTCATTACGTTTTTTGTGTTTTTTTATTTTTGCTTTTTTAGATGTTAGAGGCTTCCAGAGAGCTTCACAAGTTCTTCCACGATTGTAAAGATGTCCTCGGTAGGATTTCCGAAAAGCAGCATGGAATATCCGATGAATTGGGAAGAGATGCTGGAAGCGTATCAACGCTTCAGCGTAAACATCTTAACTTCATCCAAGACTTGCAGACGTTACAGTCTCAAGTTCAAGCGATCACCGATGAGTCGACTAAACTCCAAGCCTCATACGCGGGTGATAAGGCGAAGGAGATTACGAACAGAGAAGGCGAAGTGGTCAACGCCTGGGCTGGCCTGCAAGCGATGTGCGAAGCGAGAAAGGCCAAACTTGCAGACACCGGCGACCTCTTCAAGTTCTTCAACATGGTCCGAACGCTCATCCTCTGGATGGACGATGTTGTCCGTCAAATGAACACCACGGAAAAAGCAAGAGATGTCAGTGGCGTCGAACTACTTATGAACAACCACCAAAGCTTAAAAGCCGAAATCGACACCCGAGAAGACAACTTCAGCGCTTGCATCACATTAGGCAAAGAACTTCTTTCAAGAAACCACTACGCATCAAACGAAGTTCGTTTTTATCTACATTTCCATAACATTAACTATTTTTGTTCCACAGATCAAAGAAAAGTTGGTCTCCTTAAACAACCAACGAAATACTCTACTCCACCGTTGGTCAGAAAGATGGGATAACCTCCAACTAAGTAAGTCAATCCTTTAATGTAGCATGTAGCACGAAAAGTTTCAAACGTCCATTTCAAATCAATAGCCTCTTCCCATTGGAAGAAACGCTCAGACACGTTTCAACTATTTTTTGATGTAGAATCACCAAAAATTTTTTTGGCCTGATCTGCGACCCACTCACTGTGACCTCCCCTTGTTAGCTATGACGTTTGAATCGTTTATTCATGCACAATTTGCCTAAAATTGATTTTTTAAAATCTAATGTCTTTGTTGCAGTTTTGGAAGTATATCAGTTCGCCAGAGATGCTTCTGTTGCCGAAGCATGGATAATTGCCCAAGAGCCATATCTAATGAGTTCAGAACTTGGAGTAAGACATAAAAAAACCTAAATGTGCAGTCTTAACATATTTTTTAGCATACAATTGATGAAGTCGAGAATTTAATCAAGAAGCACGAATCGTTTGAAAAATCGGCTTTGACTCAAGAAGACCGATTTTGTGCTTTGGAACGTCTTACTACGTTTGAGCTGAAAGAGCTTAAGCAAAGGGAGAAAGAAGAAGAGGAAAGATTGAAAGAGGAACAAGCAGCCAAAATCGCTGCATCGCCTCCTTCATCTCCTCATGAAGATGGGTAAGTTAAAAATGTCAAAATTGAATGTTTTTAACCTTCTTTTTTAGCGCTGACGGTGCTGATACTTCTGCGGCCGCATCGGAACCAGAAGCTCGCAAAGGTAAGTCATTTTTGTCGTTTTTAAAATGCGTCCATCGGTATTTTGTACATTTTAATGTGTGTTCACTAATCAAGTCCAGATTACATCAGCCCAAAAACCAAATAAGAGAAGGTGTAAGGCACTAACTCATTTCGCAGCATGGATCCTGTGAAAGTTTAACCGCATGTTTTTAAGGATTAAAAAAACAAAATAACTTGTTTTTTCATTGTTTTTTGTATCCTTTGTTTTTGTTTTGTCCAAGCATCAGTACGCAAGCCGCCAACTCAACTTGATATAACTCCGATTGAAAAACCTACAGGTTAGACTAACAAAAGAAAAAAAAAAGTTTTATTGGCAAAAAAGTAGGATTAGGGGAGGCTGTACGATATGCTTTTTATGCACGTTTTTACCTTTTTATGTCCACATGGTGAAGGTAGGTTCTATAATGAATGAAAATTCTGCACGTTTTTTTTTTCTGCATGGTTAGATATGCATGAGATAGAGGATTTGAAGGCACCGCCGCCCACTCCGACTGACAGGCTCTCGACTAAAGGTTCGGCCGGTTCTTCACCTTTGACTTCGCCCGTGAGTAAAGCTCCACAGGTGGTGTCTTCGGTACTTAAGCCGACCCCCTCCGGTTCGAAAGCCTCAGGTAACGGTTCACTGGTTAACAATGGGAAAATGGTTAAAGGCAAATTAACTATGGCACTGCTTTCCATAATTTGTTAAAACTTCCTTAAAACTAAACCCTAAATTTTGTCAACCCTCATAGAAAAACTTGGACAGTCATCCTGAATTCCACTTCTACCAAGCCAATACTTGACTAAACCCCCCAAATTCCACTGAAGCCTAATTTTGTCTAAAATCCCTCAATTTTGGTTAAAAGTCCCGCATCAATCAAAAAAGCCAACTTACCCGAATAAGCCAAACCCCCCCCCCCAAATCTTGAACTCCCCTGCTATGGACTTCGAATTCCACTTCTAAAAGCACCCCGAAATCCCCCCAATTTTGGTCGAAAATCTCCCAAATTCCACATCGACAAAAACCTGCTTTTCTCCCCCAAATTCGCTATTAAAAGTGTGGTATCCATCACTTCCTCTAACCAGCCAGCCCCACATCCAACTTAATCACCACACCCCCATTCTTGCATCACCTCCCCTCCCCTCATCGACGCCCCCTAACCAACCACCTCATCCCGATTCTCCCATTTCTCCCATTACCTCCCCGCCCCTCATCGACGCCCCCTAACCAACCACCTCATCCCGATTCTCCCATTACCTACCCTGCCCTCCTCGACGCCCCCAAACCCCCAAACCAACCACCTCATCCCCGTTCTAACATTCCCTCCCCTCCCCTCCTCGACGCCCCCTAACCAACCACCTCATCCCGATTCTCCCATCACCTCCCCTCCCCTCATCGACGCCCCTTAACCAACCACCTCATCCCGATTCTCCCATTACCTCCCCTCCCCTCCTCGACGTCCCCTAACGAACCACCTCATCCCGATTCTCCCATCACCTCCCCTCCCCTCATCGACGCCCCCTAACCAACCACCTCATCCCAATTCTCCCATCACCTCCCCTCCCCTCCTCGACGCCCCCTAACCAACCACTGCATCCCCATTCTCCCATCACCTCCCCATCCCCATTCTCCATCACCTCCCCTCCCCCCTCGACGCCCCCTAACGAACCACCTCATCCCGATTCTCCCATTACCTACCCTCCCCTCCTCGACGCCCCCAAACCCCCAAACCAACCACCTCATCCCCGTTCTAACATTCCCTCCCCTCCCCTCCTCGACGCTCCCTAACCAACCACCTCATCCCGATTCTCCCATTACCTCCCCTCCCCTCCTCGACGCCCCCTAACCAACCACTGCATCCCCATTCTCCCATCACCTCCCCATCCCCATTCTCCATCACCTCCCCTCCCCCCCTCGACGCCCCCTAACGAACCACCACATCAAAATCTCCCATTACTTCCCCACCCCTCCTTGACGCCCCTCCTAACGAACTATTACATCCCCTAAAGAAATGGTTTTTGAATGTAATTTTTCTACTAAAATGTCATATTTTATGGTTTTTGGGGTAATTTTATTACTTACAACAAAAATACCTAATGGTTTTTAAGGAAGTTTACATTAAGGGAAACATGTAAAAACGAAAAAAAGGAATGGGATTACTAAAAGAAGCACTTCTTTACTAAATAAATCCAATTAAGTCTATAAATTGTAAAAAGAAGTGAACACACACTTATTTGGTCCGGGGAGCTTATTTTTTATTTGGACAAAATTTTAGCTCAATTGAGCCCAAAAGACGGTCGTGAGAGCAAAGCGGGAGGATCGAGCCCGAGAAAGAAACGCTCGAGGTCCAAGTCGCCTTTTAGGAGCTTCCGATGGAAAAAAGGAAGTAGCGAAGCCGCCGCTGCGACCAGGGCGGGAAGCGACGACGAAAGCTATTTCCCCGGTAAGTCCTCTACAAACGGTGAAGGTGAACATAAAACGCCTTTTATTTAGTTTTTATTACTCTTCTATAAATAAAGAGCGTTTTAAATTAACATTTAACAATCAGGTAAGCATAAATATTTTTACGAGCGTCATTTAAAACGCTATCATTTTGCGGAATGAAAAAAAAAAGAATGCCTGTCAAACCGTCACGTACCATTCTTGGTTCATTTAGCCTGAAGATAAGGAGTATGACATTTTTGTGAAGAAAAACGTAAATATTGCATGACTAGTTTAGTTAGACCATGGCTTGCAGACATTATTCATTTAAAGAGTTATCTATAAGTGGGTTTTTAACTATTTTTAATATTTAAAACGACAGATTTTCTGATTTTTTTCGTTTCTTTTTTAGAAAGGACAAGCCCTGCCGATGGAGAAGTCGTCATCGAAGGAAGCCTCGTGCGTAAGCACGTTTGGGACTTTATCAGAAAAGCTTCTAATCGGTAAATTATTATTTAAATCGCTTTTTTAAAAAATGTTTAATTCTTTTGTTTATAGTTCATGGCAGAATGTATACGTTGTGGCTAAAGGGTCGCAGCTTTTGGTCTACAAAGATGCAAGATCGGCGAGGTCTGCGCCTGAAACTTATTACAAGGGAGAATCCCCGATTGATCTCAGGGGCGCAGCTGTGGACGTAGCAACAGATTATACGAAAAAGAAACATGTTTTTAAAATCAAGTAAGTTTCTCACTGACTTTTCAATTTTTTGTGAAGTATCACTATTTTTAAACCTTTTTCAACTGCAAAGATCCCATCTTTTTAGTCAGTTTTCAAACCTTATCTAACTACTAAGTCCAAATTTTTTGCAGTTTTTTGATATGGGAAATTCTTCATATTTGGGACTAATCTTAATTTTTTTAGACTTTCGAACGAATCCGAATATCTCATGCAAGCCAAAGACGATGAAGAGATGAGACGTTGGGTGAGCGCATTGAGCTCAGCGACGGAAGTGACGGGCGCCTCAAAATCGAGGACCCTCCCCGCCCAGGCTGTCGAAAAAGGAGCCGACACTAAAAAACGGTCATTCTTCACCCTTAAACATTCATAAGGTACTTTTCAATTTATTTCCCCTAACTCATTTTTTAAACATATTTCTTTCCAGTAATTCAATTCATAAGTCACGGATCTTCGATTCTTCTCAAGAAGAGTTTTCCACCGAAAAAAGAAAAAAATTTAATTTATTAAATTTAGGATCCTTTTTAAGTAATTTATAAAACACAAGAGATTAAGTCAAAGTTTAACGAGAGAAAAAAAAATTAGATTTTATTATAAAAAGACTTAAGTCTTTTTTTTATCTTTATTTTTATTAAAAAAAGAAAAATGTCAACTTTATTTATATGGGGAACCAAGTTCTTTGGATTTTTATTTTATTATTTTTATTTATATGAGCTTTTTAAGAAAAAGTTTCCCCTGAGGCTTCTATTTTATTTTTTTCCCGCTTTACGTTAACCACTGCAATTTTAAAAATAAAAAGTATTTGTAATTATAGGAATTCGCTTGAAATTTTGTATATTGTGAGTTAATTTTTTTTTTTTTCTGTATCTTGCTTTTTATACGTGTTCCGTACAGATTTTAATTATTATAAAAAAGAAGCCTTTTGTAATTTTTATTTTGTTCAAAATTCGTAGGACCCATCCTTAAAAAGGACTCACATGGAAAAAATGTAAGATAAAAATTAGCACAATCTAGCAATCGCTTTTAAATTGTAAGCGCTACATGATTCCAAAGTGTATTAAAATTTTTTTTCTTGTCAAATTTATTTATATTATTTTATTCATTTTATTTAAAGTTATTTTACGTACTGTTTAGTTTTCAATTAAATAAAATACAAAAAGAAAAAAGTTTTTTTTGTTTTTTCCTTTTAAGATAAATTTCCAAAGAATATCAGACTTAAAAAAAAAAAAAATTGTAAAGTTATTGATATTAAAAAAATAAATTATAGAGAATTGATCTTTTATTTTTTGTGAATGAATGTTTCAATTTTATTGGACTAGAGAAATTTTTAACTAGTAAATTCGGACCTAAAGAAAAAAAAAATTATATTGGCTTTTATGTGTATGAAAAAAAAAATTATGTAGGAAATTTTACCTGTTTCAATAACAAAACAACTTTTTGCCTTCACATTTTTTCCAATTTTCACAATCTTCCTGAATGTAACTGCCTGAGGGAGACATTAAAGGTCAAGTATGTATGTGATTAAAGAGAATTTGCTTTCAGTGAGATAACTATAAATAAAGAAAAAAAATTAATAAAAGTTTCTGTTTTTATAAATCCTAATTTTTAATCTGTTGAAGGTTAAGTTTACCTAACCTGAGTATAACCTTCCTTAGAAGCAGTAGAGCGGAGCCTGGAATTATGATAAAAATGGATGTTCTTTGATTCCTTTAAGAGTCTAGGCTATGACCTTCCTCGATTACCAAGTCTTCAGCCTGGACAAAATACCAACTTCTGTATGCCATTGGGGACCTTTAGTTCCCCTTTTTGGCCACCAGGGTGTTGAGGTTTTAAGATAGGCTTCTCACAAATTAACTGTAAAAAATTTTATTTCCTGATACAAATGGTTTTGATTGTTTTTGGTCTATTCACAACATGAGCATATTTACAGGCAAAAATTTAAATTAAAAAAATAAATTATAGGAAAATAAATTATGCTTTTGTTGGCGAGGGTCCTCCGATGGCAAGAACGTATGTGGGCGGGGCTTGACTTTCTGCTGATTCGACTCTGTATAAATTGGAGATCCCTTGACGAGCTAATTGTTGTCTTTCTTGCTCAGTGAGTGAGACTGGTCTTGGGATTGGCTTGTTTTGTCGTTTTCCGATTCCTCTGTAGTATTGTTGGTCGTATTGTTGGTATTCGGGGGATGGGGTCACTTTGAAGCCGGCGTTGATCAAGGCGCCGAGTTCTGATTGAGAGAGCGGCCTTCGGTTCGGGTTTTTGGGAAGTCGGACTTCTTCAATTTGTTGCCGAGCGTAGACAGGCTGGACTGTTGGAGTTCTGGAGGTTGATACGTAAATCGCTGATCTTGAGGGAGTCGCTTCCTGGACTTGCTGCGCATACTGTTGTTGCTGCTGTTGTGCCGCCAAAGATGCTTGCACTTCATTATAGTTTGCTTGGGGGCGATAATAAACTGGTACTCTTTCCCTCTGTTCTGCTGGTTTGGTCGTCTCAATCAGATATTGTTCAGGAGTTTGTTTTTGATCGACAATAACAGGTTTTCCAACTTGCGGTTGATAGACTAACTGCTGGTATTCAGGCTGATATTCAACTTGCCTATATTCAGGTGCGCTTTGGATTCTTGGACGTGCTGTGGCTTGAGCAACAAGATTCGGCTGAGGAGTCAATTTCGTCGTTCCAAATCTAACCTGGCTGTATGAAACTCGGTCGGGGATTTGCTGAATATATTGGGGTTGAGGTGCCGGCTGTGGGGCTTCTCTAACATACTGCGGCTGAGGAGTCGGTTGAGGTTGGCTGACATACTGAGGGACTTGATATTGCTGATAAAGTTGGGCTTGCAATTGGGCTGATTGCTGGGCTTGAATTTGAGCCTGTTGGGCTTGAATTTGGGCAGCTTGTTGGATTTGAGCTTGCTGTTGCTGTTGCAAACGTGGGTTTTGAAGCTGACGAATAATCTGCGGGTCGACTCCTTGCTGTTGGTAATACTGAATCAACTGCGCAGTTTGTTGCCTTTGCTCATCTCTCCTTTCCTGCTCTCTTATATTCTTCTGGGCGACAGCTTCTTGAAGCCTTCTCTGTTCTTCAGCTTGAGGCGACAATCTTGGTGGTGGTGGCCTCGGAGGCTGTCCTACAAATCGTTGTGGAGCTCGTGGACTACAAACAAAATCATTATTTTGAAAAACAGAATTATTTCATACTTCGATATAGGAATCTGTTGATATTCAGGCTGAGCGATACCCTGACCTTGCAACTGTTGAAGCAAATTTAAATACTCTGCCGGAAGCTAAAGGAAAAATAAATTTAAACATAAAATAAGTTTATATTCTTCAAATACTGACTTGAATAGTTTCTTGTCCAGGCTGAATATACTGCTGTCCGCTGACCTGAGCCTGTCTCTTCTGGTCTGCTTGGCACAAGACATTTTTCCCCAAAAACGAAAAAACTGCAACAAATTTAAAACATGTAATAATCAAGTAAAACCAAGTTTTAAGGATAAATTTTAGGTTAAAGTCTTTCACGAGGTTATGTAAATAATTGTCCAATGGCATCGCCAGTAGTAGACTGCTAAGGTGGATATGATTTTTTATTGGAGATCCAAAGGGAAAACGAGGAATCGAAGTCTGCACAAATTGTTAGTGACACTGTTTTGTTTTCCGAGATAAAAATCTCTTGTCAGGTTGTCGCTTCGTGCTTCACGTAATAGGACCTCTTTCGTGAAGTATGTTTGACTGGAAGCTCGTGAGAACGGCTCAGGTCCCAATATTGAACACGATGCCTTTTCTGCAGAAAGCATGCTTCCCTATGATGTCAATTTCATAAATAAACATTTTACATTTCGAAACAGAATTTTCTTTCAAACCGTGCAATTAGCAGAGTTTTATGTAAGAATTTTTATAAATTATGGTCTTGTTTGTATATTTTTAAAAGACGTTTAATCACACGGAGACATTACCTAAGCTCTCAATAAACAAAACGTGTCCCATTTATTTTCGAAATTTTGGCTCTGTTTCAAATTTCTTCATATGGCAGAAGGATAGTGTTGAAAGAAAAATTTAAAGTAAAAAAAGTTTCCCGAACAGCGGTCCTCGGCTTGTCCAAGAAAAGCTTTCCGTGCTTATGACGTTCGCCGCCAGAATTCGGCACTTTTCAAACCAATGGGTTCGTTCAATCACAGAAATTCGATGGGAGACTCTTCTATTTAATTAAAAAATCATTTTATATTGCAATTTTTATTAATAATATATAAAATCACAAAAATAATCTTTTAAAATCATGTAAAATAAATTTAAATAAAAAGGGTCGAATTAATATATGTACATAAATTCACTGACACTTCCCACCCTCATGTTGAAAAGCCGACACTCCCCAATGGTATATTTTGGGGTTTGTGCTTTGTGAGAGGTCTATAGAGCCCCAATTTTTCAAGAAAGTTCGATTCATGGGGTTCCTCCCTTTCTCCTCCATATTATAAATAACACTCTCATAGTCATAGCCATCTCATCACTGAACTCATCTATTATCCAATACCCTATAAGGCCTATTGTTAGTTATTTCTTACCACCTATTATCACCTCCTTTAATAATCGCCTTGAACTAGAACTTGCATAATTTAATTCGGTCTTCCGGCGCATTCCTCAAGAAAGGAAGCGTTACTTAATTACCCGGAGGCTCAACAAGTTTCCTATAATCTCCCAAAGGTGAATTTTTTTAATACTTTCTCCATTTTATAAGAGATATTCCGAACAGGTCTGGAATGCGTAATCGGAAGCGTTCGACCTTTATTTTTACGGTTTAGAGGTCGAAGATTTATGAATGAAAAGTTTCAGATTCGCTTTCTTTCGCTTTTTAAACTGAATTTCCTTTTAATCGACTCTGCGGGTTTAAGGCGGGTATGAGTGGGTAAAAATCATGTGGAAGACATTGAACGGGTTGTTACTTAATAGTTTAAGGTCGAAAAACAGAAGGGAATCTAGGCACAAAATATGCAATCGAGTTGCAAAACGACTCGGAAATGCAAAAAATATTGAATTTCAATAAGGAAATTTTTTTTCCTCTCGCCATTTAAGTTTCCGCCAATAAGAGATGGAACAGGTCAGGACTCACATTTTCACGATTTTCCGCCCAATGGCTTCCAATCACAAAATAAAGTCCTTGACTCATTCACGACAAGAAGCGATTTTCAAAAATGAGGAAGTTTCTTATTTTTCTTTGATTTCATCATGATTAGAGGTTTTGAATGGTGAATAATCGAATAAATTATACAAGTGACCGGTGGATCTTGGTTATTATCCTTGTCCTTCCGTGAAAAGCGACATTTCCGGGAGTCGACGTAACGTTCCCGATGAATGGGGCCGGACCGGGACCGCCCTCGCCGGCCAACTTTATTCAACAAGAAGAAATTAAATGGAAAAATCTACTTTCTCCCAGAATATGAATCGTCAAAATTTTTCGTTTCCGGAATTCAAAAGACAGCATATTCCAGACGACATGGATTTGGTATAAAACCATTTTAAGCTCAAAAAATTATGTAATTTTGCTTTCTCCATCATGAAATCCGGTTTGCTCTGATTTACTTTCTCGGGTTAACTAATTTTAAAACAATTTAACACCCAACACCACACATAGAAAATCTGGAAAGTAGAAAATTTCGACTTAAAAAAGAAGAAATTTTCCTTTTCAATTCTAAGCTTGAACCTAAAAAAAATCTTGTAAAAACGATGAGATGTCTTTTTAATGTGTGATTTTAAAGTATGATGAGCTGGAAAAGTGAAATTTTAGAGATTTAATAATTTCCGGTTTTTTCTGACGTCCTTGACCTTAATTAATTTTTTTCTCCCCGTTGAAATAAAAAGGAGAAAATTCACTGAATTGTGAGGCTGCTTCGTGATTTAATTTTCCAAATAGTTTGGGGCGGAATAAAATTTTTTTTCTAGTGTGGTAAAATAGGGCATTATCGCACCTAGGTGTGGTAAAAGAGAGCATTACTGCACCTAGGTGTGGTAAAAGAGAACATTACAGCTCCTAAGTGTGATAAACAGGACTTTACCGCACCTAGGTGTGATAAAATAGGGCATTATGGCACCTAAGGCGCAGAATAGTCTTTATTCTGTGCCAAAGTGTAATAAAAGAGGACATTACTGCACCTAGGTGTGGTAAAAGAGAACATTACTGCTCCTAGGTGTGGTAAAAGAGGACAGTACTGCACCTAGGTGTGGTAAAATAGAACATTACTGCACGTAGGCGTGGTAAAAGAGGACATTACAGCTCCTAAGTGTGATAAACAGGACTTTACCGCACCTAGGTGTGATAAAATAGGGCATTATGGCACCTAAGGCGCAGAATAGTCTTTATTCTGTGCCAAAGTGTAATAAAAGAGGACATTACTGCACCTAGGTGTGGTAAAAGAGAACATTACTGCTCCTAGGTGTGGTAAAAGAGGACAGTACTGCACCTAGGTGTGGTAAAAGAGGACATTACTGCACCTAGGTGTGGTAAAAGAGAACATTACTGCACCTAGGTGTGGTAAAAGAGGACATTACCGCACCTAGTTGTGGTAAAAGAGAACATTACAACTCCTAGGTGTGGTAAAAGAGCACATTACTGCACCTAGGTGTGGTAAAAGAGGACATTACTGCACCTAGGTGTGGTAAAAGAGGACATTACTGCACCTAGGTGTGGCAAAAGAGGACATTACTGCACCTAGGTGTGGTAAAAGAGGACATTACTGCACCTAGGTGTGGCAAAAGAGGACATTACTGCACCTAGGTGTGGTAAAAGAGGACATTACTGCAACTAGGTGTGGTAAAAGAGAACATTACAACTCCTAAGTGTGATAAAATAGGGCATTATCGCACCTAAGTGTAATAAAAGAGAACATTACTGTACCCAGGTGTGGTAAAAGAGGACATTATCACGCCTAGGTGTGATAAAAGAGGACATTACTTCACCAAAGTGTGGTAAAAGAGAATATTACAGCTCCTAGGTGTAATAGAAGATAACTTTACTGCACCTTGGTGCGAGGATTCCGGGTCAAGTCCACAAAATTCCTAGGTTACCATTCCTATGGTAGTATGTCCCCCTTTTCAAGTCTCTATTCAATGCACTATTTGAATTAATCGTTTGAATAATGGAGCTTGTTATGCAGCGATTAAAATGCGAGAAATTCAGCGTTCGAGGTGTGACATGGCTCATTGTCTGCGAATTGAACAGAATGCATTCACAAAGAGAAATGATATAATGGCGTGTTATGTCGTATTCGTGATTTATATGGACCGAATTCCACCTTGTAATTTTTCAGAATGACTTTTCAATATTTCTCAAAGGAATTTTTTTGGTGTAATTTAACGAAATTAAAGATCAAAGGCGAAATTTAAAACCCCTTTTAAGATTAGTATTTCGGTGTCGAATTATGTGCCAATATTGAATTTTGCTGACCTTTCTCAATCCAAGGTAAAACACTCTAGACCTTTCGTCGATGCAAATTTAATACTCCTAAGAAGGCGAAAAATGACTTTTTTAAGAGATTTTTCTGATAGGGTGTCGACCTTAATCACGTTTTTAACAAAAGGTTTATAAGCACTTTCTATGGAATAGATAAAGCCTAATTACCATCAAGTTATGCAAATTATATGAAGATGTAAAAATATTGTTTTTTTTTTTTTTTAAACAAATTAAAAATTAAACTTGAAGCTTTAAATTGACTTGTTACATAAATGATTATAAAATTCTAGGCGTTTGGTCAGTGTCAAGTTCAAGGTTTTTGTCCTTGTGAGATTTGGCTTTGATTTTGCTCTTAAAAAATTTTTTCCATAAAATTTACAATGAGGTTGACTCGTGAGATAATGTTTTTTCTTTTGTTCCAGAGGGTCGAGAAATCCACGATTCGCTAATAAGCATTTTTATATAAAAAGAAGTGAACGTGGAGGCCTTAGGGGTAAAGAAAGTGAATAGCGATCGGAACCAATTAAAAATCGATACGTTTTATACTTGAAATTGTTCAACGAGTGTGAAATAGGTCTGGAGGGCAAAATAAAAGGCGGGTTTGAAGTCTTTCGTGTGACCACCGGCTCGGGCCGTACAATGAGTCGATCACTTCTACTTTCACGTCCCAGTTATGCAAGAGGCAAAAGCCCCGGCTTCATCCACCCCCCTCGACGTGTTCCGATCCTGGGAAATTATTGTCGACTCCAGAGCGACGATGACCAATTAAACGGTATAAATATTACGAAGGTTTGGGAATCTTTCACTCGATTTCAATAATTTTCGTCAGCCCGAAAAAAATGAGAAACGATTCTTTCACACGCCATTGATTCTCGTGGGATCGCACTTTTGGAAAAAATTCACGATCGACCCAAAATTAATTTCCTACTAATGATTTCCAAACAATGCAACATCTAAGCTGTATTTGAAGACCGAGAGTGAAGTTCAAGAACATTGCGTTTTCTCAGCTCCCTATGGACCGATTGTCTTGAAATTTGTCAATAATATTCTTTAATACGATAAGAAAAAGCCCTAAAAATTTCAAGTCGATCAGTCAAAAGGGAGCTGAGAAAAAGCTATGTCCCTTTTGAATTGAGTATCATATTCTTCCTCAGAATACCACCCTTGAAAACAACGAGCATCAAAATCTTGGTCATTGATTGATGATGATTTCCAATTTTTAAGCTGCTGAATATTTTTCTCCAAGGTTTTGATTTTTCCCCTTTTATTTCAAAGTTTGCGAAGCATTTTTCATGAAGTTGAAAAATTGGAAAATTTGAATCTGAAAATTGAGCTTATTTTTGACTTGAAATTTTTTCAAGGTGTTTAAAACTTGTGAGTTCAATAAAATCACGAATATGACATTATTGACACTTGCAACAATCCTTTCACACAAGGCACTCTTGAGTCTTGAATCACGACTGCACTTATTATCGGATTTCGTTGTGTAACACTTCACTCATTAAAGAAAAAAACGGATACTTATATTTAATAATTAAGTTTTCTTATAAAAGACTTACTCAGGAGAAGGAGTAGCGGGGCCATGTCTAGGTTGATATCGAATAAAAGCAGTTTGAAGCGCTTCTCGACTTTATATAGTTTGGGGCGTGTTCGGGAGGGGAAGAAAAACGTGAGAGTGGTACCCCAGTGGCGTACAACCTTCGCAACTTCGACACGAACAACATCCCTGTTTTATTCCGTTATTTGTAATGGAATATAATGAAATCAATCGACAAAAAAGTTCCAATATTGTTGGACGAAATGGGTCTAAAATTACACGCTTTGCGCAAAGATTTGCCAATACTTTGTAGTTAGTAGAATCAAGAAGTCTTAAATGATAAAGCAACATCAATGCCTATGTGTGATTAACCCTGCAATAATTATATATTGATTTGCTAGAAAAACGCTGGGTTTAAGGAATCAATCATCAAAAAATCAAATGCAATAAGTTGATGAATCTTGCAGTAGGTACCAGATTTGGCAAAAACTTATTAATGGTAGTGTATGCAGGTCAGTATATACTTAGGTATTTTAAAAATACAATTTGGGTTTGGGTAGGTACACTTTATGGTAAAATTTTTCATCAGTATCACCATGGTTACGGGACACGTCTTCAAAATCATCTGGTGTTAACTTACTATTCGTAGGTAAAATCATTTACGATAAAAACCGTCAACAAGAGATTTTTCAGAAATCATATTTTGTTTTTATCCTTTCTGGTACGTATGTACATACATCGTTTTTGTTAGAATAAGTTAATTATTATATAAAAATGTTATTATGTATTAATTTATTAATTAGTAGTAAATACCTAGTATTAATTATTCTCAGACAGAAAATAGGTTTAAAGATTTTTTTTATTTTTAATTTAGATAGGAAATAGCTTTTTGTCGCAAAATTTGGGGGTTATGGAATTTCGGCCTTTCCACAGATAATTGTTTTAGGTTTTTTTTAAATGTTAAATTCGGAAGTTACTGAAGAATAATTGAATGCATAATTAGGGGGGATTTCTGATTGAAAATTGATAGTCGGCTATCTTAGGACGAAAAGAGTCTTTTGATAATAAATTGATATAGGACTAGGTCCAGGAAAATTTTTCGTCTCCATGGTTACGGGACACGTCATCAAAATCATCTGGTGTTAACTTACTATTCGTAGGTAAAATTATTTACGATAAAAACCGTCAACCAGATTTTTTCATAAATCATAATATTTTGTTTTTATCTTTTCTGGTACGTATGGACATACATTGTTTTTGTTAGAATAAGTTAATTATTATACGAAAATGTTATTATGTATTACCTAATTTATTAATTATTAGTAAATACCTAGTATTAATTATTCTCAGACAGAAAATGGTTTAAAGAATTTTTTTTAAATTTAGATAGGAAATTGATTTTTGTCGCAAAATTTGGGGGCTATGGAATTTCGGCCTTTCCACAGATAATTGTTTTAGGTTTTTTTTAAATGTAAAATTCGGAAGTTACTGAAGAATAATTGAATGCATAATTAGGGGGATTTATGATTGAAAATTGAAAGTCGGCTATCTTAGGACGAAAAGAGTCTTTTGATAATAATGATATAGGACTAGGTCCAGTAAAATTTTTCGTCTCCATGGTAACAGGACACGTCATCAAAATCATCTGGTGTTAACTTACTATTCGTAGGTAAAATCATTTACGATAAAAACCGTCATCCAGATTTTTTCAGAAATCATAATATTTTGTTTTTATCTTTTCTGGTACGTATGGACATACATTGTTTTTGTTAGAATAAGTTAATTATTATACGAAAATGTTATTATGTATTAATTTATTAATTATTAGTAAATACCTAGTATTAATTATTCTCAGACAGAAAATGGTTTAAAGAATTTTTTTTAAATTTAGATAGGAAATTGCTTTTTGTCGCAAAATTTGAGGGTTATGGAATTTCGGCCTTTCCACAGATAATTGTCTTAGGCTTTTAAATGTAAAATTCGAAAGTTGCCTGAAGAATAATTGAATGGATTCCAGTTTGAAACTTGATAGTCGGCCATCTTTTGACGAAAAGAGTCTTTTGATAATAATTGATATACTTAGGTCTAGGTCCAGTAAAATTTTTAATTTTTTCGTCTCCACGGCAACAGGACACGTCATCAAAAATCAAAATCACATAATATGCTGACTATTCTTAAAATCATTTATGTACCTACGAATACGATAAAAATTTTATCGAGACATTTTTTTTATAAATCGGTTTTGGTACGTATGTACATGGTTTTTATTAGAATAAGTTAATTATTATATTATAAAATATTATTAGTTTATTAGTATCAATTTTATTATTCTAAGACAGAAAATAGGTTTATTTTATTTATTTTTTAAATTTAGGTAGGTAGATAGAAAATTGCTTTGTATCACAAAATTTGGAGATTATGGAATTTCGGCCTTTCCACAGAAAATGGAATTTTTTTTTAAATGTAAAATTAGGAAGTTACTGAAGAACTGCATAATTAGGGGATTTCTGATTGAAAATTTATAAGTAGTCGGCCATTATAAGATCGAAACGAGTCTTTTGATCTAGGACTAGGTTCAGTAAAAAAAGTGCACGTCATCAAAATCACACATGTTAACTACAATCTACATATGTATTCTTAAAATCATTTACGATAAAAAATTTATCGAGAAGGGTTTTTTTAAAATCGTTTTTGGTACGTATGTACATACACTGTTTTTATTAGAATATGTTAATTATTACATTATTAAAATGTTATTATTAGTTTATTAGTATTAATTTTATTATTCTCATAGATTATTAGTAGGTATTAATTTTATTATTCTCAGACAGAAAAATAGGTTAAAAGATATTTTTATTTTATTTAAATTTAGGTAGATAGAAAATTGATTTTTGTCGTAACATTTGGGGGTTATTATGGAATTTCGGCCAATCCACAGAAAATTTAATTTTTTTTTAAATGCTAACTGCATAGTTAGGAGATTTCTGATTAAAAATTTATAAGTAAGTAGTCGGCCATTATAAGATCTAAACGAGCCTTTGATCTAGGAGTAGGTGACTAGGTCCAGTAAAATTTTTCGTCTCCATGGTAACAGCTAACTGGACACGTCATCAAAATCACATGTGCTAACTACATATTCTTAAAATCATTTACGATAAAAATTTTTATCGAGAAGGGGTTTTTTTTTTTTTAAATCGTTTTTGGTACGTATGTACATACACTGTTTTTATTAGAATAAGTTAATTATTATATTATAAAAATGTTATTATTATTAATTTTATTATTCTCAGACAGAAAATAGGTTTAGTGAAAATTTTTAGAGTGAGACAGAAAATTGCTTTTTATCGTAAAATATGGGGGTTATCGACAGAAAATTTTGAAAAATGTCGGCCTTTCCACAGAAAATTAAATTTTTTATGTAAAATTTGAAATTTACTGACGAACAATTGACTGCAGAGAGGAGATGAAGGAGATTTCTGACTGAAAATTTATATGTCGATTATCATTATAAGATCGAAACGAGTCGTTTAAACTAGGACTAGGTCCAGTAAAATTTTTTGTCTCCATGGTAACAGGAGTAACAGGGCACGTCATCAAAATCACATATGTTGACTATTCTTAAAATTATTTACCTACGAATAGGATAAAAATTTTATCGAGACATTTTTTTTAATCGTTTTTGGTACGTATGTACATAGTTTTTATCAGAATTAGTTAATTATTATATAAAAATGTTATTATTAGTATTAATTTTATTATTCTTAGACAGAAAATAGGTTTAAAGAAGATTTTTTAGAGTGAGACAGAAAATTGCTTTTTATCGTAAAATTTGGGGGTTATAGAAAGAAAATTTTGAAAAATGTCGGCCTTTCCACAGAAAATTCAATTTTAATAATACAATAACTTTCTTTCTGAGAAAGTTAAAAAATTTAATTTTACATAAATATGAAATTTGGAAGTTATTGACGAATAATTGACTGGGGATTTCTGACTGAAAATTAATAGCCGGCCATTTTAGGGCAAAACTTGTCTTTTGATTTAGGACTTGGTCCAGTAAAATTTTTCGTCTCCATGGTAACAGGACACGTCATCAAAATCACATGTTTTAACTATTCTTAAAATCATATTTTACGATAAAATCAAGTATAGATAAAAATCATAGTTTTTATTTTTCCTTTTTGGTACGTATGTAGGTACTATGTTTGTTTTTTTATTATTATTAGAATAAGTTAATTAAAATAAAAATGTTATTGTTAATGTATTCTCAAACTAAAAATAGGTTTTTTTTTTAATTTAAAATTTATATAGAAAATTGCTTTTTGTCGCAAAATTTGGTGTTATGGAAAGAAAATTTGGACAAATTTCGACAGAAAGTTGATTTCCAAATTCAAATTTTGGCAGCGGAAAAGTGGAGTATTATGTATCTCACGATTTGGGTGTTATAGAACACCCAGGTAACAGGACACGTCATCAAAATCACATGTTTTAACTACACATATTCGTAATTCGTAAAAATTCGTTCCTTTGATTTATTTCGAAATTTTTTTTTTTCGAAAATTGAAAAATCAATTTTTTTTTTGGTACGCATGTGGGTACATTTTTTTCTTACAATTTTTTAATTAGGTAGGTAGTTCCATTGTATTTCCATCTATATTTCATTTACCAATTTTCGAAAATTCATATGTTGGCTTTCCGATCTATGTATTGACTTTTCCTTTTCTATTTATTTTAATTAATTAATTTTTTTTCCAGGTGCCTAACTACCTTTAATACCCACTCCAAAAGACGTGACATCAAGTTTTTTTAAAGCCTTTTCACTTCATTTTTGAAGGTATGTATATACCTATATGACTTATTATATTTATTAGTTATTATTACTTACTAGGTACTTAGGTATTTTCTATAATTTTTTTTTATTCTACTGTAAAAACGGCAGATCTCGGAAATAAAAAAATAAAACCTAAGGAGAAAATAGTTTGAAAGTGTTTCAATTTACAAGTTCTCCTTGACAACTTTATTTGAGTGATATATTCGGACTGTTTTTTTAAATACCGACCCACGTAAAGCTTTCACCGCAATCGCCAAAAATCATTGTTCGAAATTCACTCCCATTGTGTTCTCAACAAAAGAGGTGGGGGCGGCGGAAAAAAAAAAAGAAAATTGCACAATCTATCAAAATATCGGACAATAATCCATAAATTAAAAATGCGAATGTGGAGTCCCGATGCCTTATGTAAATAGATCTTCTTTCGTGATGCTTTGATTTTTTTTTTTTTTTACATCCCACGCTTTTTATTTACGTTAATTAAATAATCGTGGATATAAATAAAATATTCCCGTTTCGCCATTTTATTGAAAAAAGGCACTGAATTGTTGCTATTGATTGTTTTTTTCGAACTTCCTCATTTCTCTTTTTTATAAAACGTGGTCAGCGTACTTTTTAGGTACTTAGAGGTTTTTTTTCCTTTTTCAAATTTGTGTATTTGATTGCATAAAGATGCTTGTAAACTATGTATTCAGTTGGTTTATTCGACATTCACTTGGTAATGTGGCGAATCTCCGATAGATTTTTGGGGGAAAGGCTGTCATTGTCAGAAATTTTTTTTTTCATCACATGATTAGTGATAAAAAAAAACACCTAGTATATTTTGCTAAATGCCCATCTGTTAATAAAAAATAAATAAATAAATAAAATCGTGATGGTAGCTAGGAACGCTCGTTCCCCTCCCCAAAAAATGGAGATTTCGGTGAAACCATACCGATCTTCACTTTTTCACCATATTCAGGGTAGGGCCTTAGAGGGATCACTTTTTGGGAGAGTTCAGTTTTGGGAGTTCCGTTTCCATAACTACCAGACCAGACCTTTTGATTTGATTTATTTATTTTTTCAGTTTTCATAATATAAGAGCGACTTCCGGTCTTTCTTTTGCAAACTTTACTTCTTGATAAACCTTTTTTTTTCTTCTGATTGGGGAGGTTTTTGGATAGGATTTTCTGTTTTAATTTTCTACTTTATTTTATTTTATTTTTTCTAGGAAACAAGCTCGCTAACTCGCTAACGCTAAGCTGCTGTAGTAAAATAGATCTTCCTCTTCTTCTTAGTAAGTAGATTAGTGTAAAATATTGAGAAATATAATAATTAAAGTAACTTTTATTAGTTGATTCCTTCGTTGACATTTTTGACTCTTCTCCTCCTAAAGTAAGTTGGAACTTACTGGGTATGAACCAATATTTTATTATAGAATTAACTAGGTACACATCCAAAGTACTAAAAATAAGCGAACTCCTACAAATTCCCCCCCACGACTAGAGTTTTTAGGTAGGTACATATTTTATCTTTTTTCTCGCAATCTTCCTCCAAACATTTTTTCGTATGCTTTTTATGTTTTAAATAATTTTGTACAATTTGTATCAAATTGAGAAAAAATAAACAATAAAAAAAAAAAAAAAAAAAAAAAAAAATGAAAAAAAATATTTCGGCCCACGTTCAAAAACAACATCATTAAACCAGAAAAAAAAAAAATTTAAGTTCCAATGAGTTATTTCAAATCCGGATCAAAGGTACAAGAGGCGAAAATCGTGATTATCGAAAAAGTAAAAAAACTATCGAAAATTTGACATTTGAAAAATAAAAAATAGCCCTTGAACCTTGAAATGTTATTATAAGGTGGAGAGAAAAAGAGTTCAGGGGGCAACGTTTCGGTTGCGTACGTTGCATTACGCCCTCAAGTGAAAGATCAAGGACGAATGAGCATCCTGAATAAATACCCGGAAACAAAAATATCCAATTATCATCAAATCATGGCCAAAGGATACCCTTTGAGTTGTTTTGATAGATGCCTTTTTTCAGAAATTGTGAGAAGTTTTTTCAAAACCGCATCTTGCGGTTGTGATCTTGACTCTTTTAATTCAAAATCGCTTTCCAAATAGATCTCATTGGTTCTTTTACGTTCGCTTTTACGACTATCTTAATCTACTTTTTAGAGTTAACGATTAAACTAGGTAGAAAAAAAAAGAAAGGAAAAGGAGATAATGGGTTTCACCAGCTTTTACAATACAATCCTTCAAATACGTGACATTCGAGTTTGAAGTGACATAATAAAATGCCGCCAAGGCACCTATTGATATAAAAAGACATCCAACCTAGGAAGTGTGATAACTTGTTAAAAATAAATTTTTTAAAGATAAGTACCACTTATATGGTATGTTGCGTGATTTCACGCATATCATATAGTAATATGCGTGATTTCACGCATATCATGTAATATGCGTAATTTCACGCAAATAATTTAATGTGCGTAATTTCACGCGTATCATGTAATGTGCGAGATATTATGTAATGTCTGCGATTTCTCGCATATAATTTAATGTGCGTGATTTCACGCATATCATAAAAGACATGTTTTTAACTTAATTGATATGCCCTGTATATTTAAAGGTAGGTAATTACTAATTACAATGCTATAATTAGGCATGTAAGACATTTTTTGAAGATTTGTTACCTTTTTTTGACCAGAAAAAAAAAATCCTTGTTGTTTTTTGAACCTTTTTCAGCTTTTGTGAACCCTTTTCAGCCAGTTTTTTTTTTCTTCTACAAGATAGCTCCAGTTTTTAGACAAGAAACGACCCCTTTCGATTTTGAACCATTTTCGAAGAGAATTTATCCTTTTAGGCAGGTTTTTTTCCCCACTATATTCTATGTATGTCAAAAGGTAGGTAATTAGCATATTATTATTAATACAATATTATTCATGTGAAGGAAAATTAGAGTATGGATTTGACTTTAAAGATCGATCATCTCAACAAATAATCAGTTGCAACCCAAACATGTATTATAGAATTATAGGACACAAGAAATATTTTATTTTAATGAACACGACATCGAAATCCTAAAGAAGTTATTAACACCAGGATATTATTTTACATACTAAGAAAATAAATTTTCATAATTTAATGGGATAAATAATAGTAAAAAATGATTACAAAAAATTATTTCAAAATGAAATCTTCTTTCAAAGCTTCCGTCATTTTGTCTTGACACGAATAATGGACTATTTGACCATTTGGGTACCTTCCAAAAGCACTGAAAAAAATTTGTTTTTTTAATTTTTTTAAATTATAGAATTAAAAGAAAGTTAAAATTACCTTTGATTCCCAAAACGCTTTTTGCAGACAGGACAAACCATGACATCAGTTACGCAAATACTTTTTGACTCGTATTCTAGTTTTTCTTTCCGCACCTAAAAAAAAAAAGTTATTTATCACTACATCAAGGATTCCTTTTTTAAAATCAATTTGATAGTCTTTGATGCACTTAAATATCCTCCACGCTCAAAAAATTTGCTTGTTTTTCTAATTTCTTCTGGAGTAAATGCTCACAGACTAGCTAACCTGAAGATACAGTGAAAAACAGTTCAAAACCAACACTTTGCCAGCATCAGAAAAGATTAGAAAGTAGCATATACACTGTTGTCCGCCTGCTTAAATTATAAGCGATTAAAAAAAAATTAAGTAAGTTAGTAAGTAATATATTTAATTTTTGAAGCTGAAGAAAATGGAGCACAAGGAAGAAAAAACAAATGAATTTCAAAAAATCATGAAATTTCATTATGACGAACTGAAGAAGGAGGAAGACGAATTGAACGGAAGGCGAAAAGGCCTCAAAAGGATTGAACTCATCAACTTAGTTGATTTTGAGGCCTTCCCAAAATTCGTTTATGTCAATGAATATTATAGTAGCACCGTACAAATCCCAAAAACTGCAGTGGTCGGATGCGACTGTGGAAGCTGCGGCCGAAATTGTTCCTGCGCGAACCAATCGGGAACGGCGTACGACCGAAATGGCGCATTAAAGTTAAAAAGAGGAAGCGCCATTTATGAGTGCAATAGCCAATGTAGGTGTGACGAAAAATGTCCCAATCGTGTGGTCCAAAAGGGGAGCGATGTGTCTCTCTCGATCTTCAAAACCGCTAACGGGCGAGGGTGGGGTTTGAGAGCGAATGAGAGAATACCGAAAGGGACTTTCGTCACCAAGTACGTTGGCGAGCTCATGCACACAGAGGAGTCGGACCGCCGCAACGAGGTTACAGGCAGTTCATACTATTATGGGCTTGATTTTAAAGATTTAGTGAACTACCCGTACACAGTAGACGCATTAAACATCGGGAACGAATCACGGTTTATCAACCATTCGTGTGATCCGAATTTGTGCGTCTACTGTGTTTTTATAGAATGCCGTGACCTCGATATCCCGACGCTTGCAATGTTCGCTACAAGGGACATAGAGCCACTGGAAGAATTGACGATTGATTATTTCGGCTCCGGCGAGCACAATAAGTCGTTTTTCGACCACTGCAGATGCGGCTCCAAAAAGTGCAAAGGCAAATCAAGAAAAAGAAAGGCCGCAAATAGAAGACAGAAAGGCAAAAAATGTAAGTTCTTTCTGCGAGAGTAACATGCTAATTGTTTAATTTTTTGATAAAGGATTAACCATATACCGAATTTTTTTTGACTGCACAAGACTTTGAATTGCACAAGAATTACAGGAGAAAACTTGAAAAGGTATTCTATCCTATTACGTAATTATTCTAGGCTGTTACGTACCTATCATATGCTAAGACAAGCACGGGAAGCAGCAATCCCTCTAGAAGAACCTCTTCTAAATTGTTCAAATTTCCCTTTTCTGCACCAATTTTCCAGCATCAAGAATTGGCATTTGGTAACATATTTAAAAAAAAAAATTCCCTATTTTGTGAGAGATTTCTCTTTTTCCTACAGGTATTACAGCACTGCCGGAAGCCAAAATATCTTCTTTGAATAGATAAATAGAATTCAAGGAAATAAAATTATTGCTATTGTTTCAGTTAAAAACACTTCACCATTTACAGTCCGTTGATTAAACGACCAGAGAGAAACTGTCTATTGAGGGTATTGCAGTTCTCTTTCCGAAAGTTAAAGAAATTGTGCAGTTCTACAGTGCTCCTCAATGTCTTCAATTCATTGGACACATCTTGGATCTGTTTTGGATTCTGCATCATATTTAGAGGAGAGGAACTTCGGGATTAAGCTAAATTCTCTGACCTGAAAAAGCAGGTATTCTACAAGGTAGCATCCTTGGACCCATACTTTATCTGCTTTATTTCAGCAAAACCAAGAACACCACTCCAGCTACCTGCTATTGTGCCGTTTTCCACCATAACTGTAAGAAGTCTACAGTCGGACACAACTGCAGTTGTTTAGTGTCTGCAGTGCTCCTAGATGTCTTAGATTCATTTGACGCACCAAAACAATTCTTGGATTTGTCTGCATCATACATGGCAGAGAGGAACTTCAGGATCAAGCTCAATACTCAGATCTGAAAAAGCAGGTATCCTACAAGGTAGCATCCTTGGACCCATACTTTATCTGCTTTATTTCAGCAAAACCAAGAACACCACTCCAGCTACCTGCTATTGTGCCGTTTTCCACCATAACTGTAAGAAGTCTACAGTCGGACACAACTGCAGTTGTTTAGTGTCTGCAGTGCTCCTAGATGTCTTAGATTCATTTGACGCACCAAAACAATTCTTGGATTTGTCTGCATCATACATGGCAGAGAGGAACTTCAGGATCAAGCTCAATACTCAGATCTGAAAAAGCAGGTATCCTACAAGGTAGCATCCTTGGACCCATACTTTATCTGCTTTATTTCAGCAAAACCAAGAACACCACTCCAGCTACCTGCTATTGTGCCGTTTTCCACCATAACTGTAAGAAGTCTACAGTCGGACACAACTGCAGTTGTTTAGTGTCTGCAGTGCTCCTAGATGTCTTAGATTCATTTGACGCACCAAAACAATTCTTGGATTTGTCTGCATCATACATGGCAGAGAGGAACTTCAGGATCAAGCTCAATACTCAGATCTGAAAAAGCAGGTATCCTACAAGGTAGCATCCTTGGACCCATACTTTATCTGCTTTATTTCAGCAAAACCAAGAACACCACTCCAGCTACCTGCTATTGTGCCGTTTTCCACCATAACTGTAAGAAGTCTACAGTCGGACACAACTGCAGTTGTTTAGTGTCTGCAGTGCTCCTAGATGTCTTAGATTCATTTGACGCACCAAAACAATTCTTGGATTTGTCTGCATCATACATGGCAGAGAGGAACTTCAGGATCAAGCTCAATACTCAGATCTGAAAAAGCAGGTATCCTACAAGGTAGCATCCTTGGACCCATACTTTATCTGCTTTATTTCAGCAAAACCAAGAACACCACTCCAGCTACCTGCTATTGTGCCGTTTTCCACCATAACTGTAAGAAGTCTACAGTCGGACACAACTGCAGTTGTTTAGTGTCTGCAGTGCTCCTAGATGTCTTAGATTCATTTGACGCACCAAAAGAATTCTTGGATTTGTCTGCATCATACATGGCAGAGAGGAACTTCAGGATCAAGCTCAATACTCAGATCTGAAAAAGCAGGTATCCTACAAGGTAGCATCCTTGGACCCATACTTTATCTGCTTTATTTCAGCAAAACCAAGAACACCACTCCAGCTACCTGCTATTGTGCCGTTTTCCACCATAACTGTAAGAAGTCTACAGTCGGACACAACTGCAGTTGTTTAGTGTCTGCAGTGCTCCTAGATGTCTTAGATTCATTTGACGCACCAAAACAATTCTTGGATTTGTCTGCATCATACATGGCAGAGAGGAACTTCAGGATCAAGCTCAATACTCAGATCTGAAAAAGCAGGTATCCTACAAGGTAGCATCCTTGGACCCATACTTTATCTGCTTTATTTCAGCAAAACCAAGAACACCACTCCAGCTACCTGCTATTGTGCCGTTTTCCACCATAACTGTAAGAAGTCTACAGTCGGACACAACTGCAGTTGTTTAGTGTCTGCAGTGCTCCTAGATGTCTTAGATTCATTTGACGCACCAAAACAATTCTTGGATTTGTCTGCATCATACATGGCAGAGAGGAACTTCAGGATCAAGCTCAATACTCAGATCTGAAAAAGCAGGTATCCTACAAGGTAGCATCCTTGGACCCATACTTTATCTGCTTTATTTCAGCAAAACCAAGAACACCACTCCAGCTACCTGCTATTGTGCCGTTTTCCACCATAACTGTAAGAAGTCTACAGTCGGACACAACTGCAGTTGTTTAGTGTCTGCAGTGCTCCTAGATGTCTTAGATTCATTTGACGCACCAAAACAATTCTTGGATTTGTCTGCATCATACATGGCAGAGAGGAACTTCAGGATCAAGCTCAATACTCAGATCTGAAAAAGCAGGTATCCTACAAGGTAGCATCCTTGGACCCATACTTTATCTGCTTTATTTCAGCAAAACCAAGAACACCACTCCAGCTACCTGCTAATGTGCCTTATGTTTTCAATCATAACTGCAAGAAGTCTACATTCAGACAAAAAGTGCTCCAAGGAAGTCTACGCCAAGATTACCCATAGCAGAAAGCACAGGGTATTGCAGTTCTCTTCGAAAAAGTTGAAAGAAATGTTCTGCAGTGCTTTTAGATGTCCTCAATTCATTTGACACTCCAAAACGAGGATCAAGATCAATACTCTGATTTGAAAAAACAGGTACCCTACAAGGTAGCATCCTTGGACCCATATTTCATCTGCTTTATTTAAGCAAAAGAACACCATTCCAGCTACCTGCTACTGTTCTGCAAGACCTCTACAGTCAGATAAAAGTGCTTCAAGGAAGTCAACCACAATATGACGAATAGAAGAAAGCTTGGAAGGAATTGAGAAAAAGCAAAAAGCTGAAGTGGAGAATTCGTGATCTCCTGACCATTCCCAGGGGGGCGAGGCAAGGGGACTCCTGTTATTGGATGGAGTATTATCATTTAAATAAAATATTTTTCTACTTTTCTAAAATAATATATTTGTTAATGTAATACCTGAAGGCGAAAAGCGTTCAATAATCCCCGGAGTTGTTGAGCGTTGTTCCTTTTTTTGATTAGGTCGCTAACACTAGCTATCAGAAAGCGTTTTAGTTTAAAAAGTGGGAGATCGTCTGGTAAATGGTGGAGGGCTTCGTACGGCGGGATTTCCGCCGGGTGGCCTTCAAGTAAAGCGAGGGCGAAATCCAAATTGTCCGAAATCTCACCATTTTTAATGCAGCTTTGATCGATCCCAGGGACCGAATCAGGAGGATGAAGAAGCAATTTTAAAACTTCAATATAAACCTAGAAAAAAATATTACACAACAGTTTATAAAGGTAAAACGAACTTTTTCATAACCAGGACGTTTTTCTTTATAAACTTTATCACAATATTGAAGAGCTCTTTTGTAATCGACCATGACTAGAATATATATCCCAAGAGCAAGTTCATGCTTGTTCATTTTTCCATTGATTAAAGCTCTTTCTTCAAACATTCCTAAAACCAAATTACATAAAAAAACAGCGATTATGCGAACAACGAACCATCACTAGGAAAAGTCTGTAGTACGCTCGCAGGTTCGTAAAAGTTTGAAGATTCCAAAAAATGAATGAGCTTTTGTTTATAAGATTTGACAAGATGATCCGATTCTCCTAAAGTCATTATACGTTGGCGATACTGATGTATAAGAGCATTATGAAAAATAGAATGCGTCTCTTTCCATGTATGAATAGCATGTTCCTGAAATTTTTTGATTTAAGATTTCATGCCGTAACTTCCACAATTTTTGAGTGATTGTGTCGATTCTTTTACCATTAGAAAGCTCTTTAAATAAGCTCTTTAAATAAGCTTTCCAAAGGTATAAAGAAGTCATAGAAAAATTATGTCTTACGATATAAGAAATAATAATGGAATGTTTTTCAGTTTTGAGTAAATAGTCGAGGACTTTAGGTCGTGGCAGGGCTTCTACTTCAGGCGTGTCTTCTGTGAAAATTTTTAAACCATCTTCCGGATGTTTTTCCAAAACCCAACTGGCATACTCAAATATCAATTCGATGTGGTCTTTTCCTAAAAAATATTTTAGAAACATAAGTAAGAAATTTTTTTAATACCTAAATTTTGAAGGTAACTAACGGTTGATTCATGTCCACGTAACGGTGAGTCTTCAATGTCTGCTTGCTTTTTCAGCAACTGAAGAGCTTTTTCGTGCATCTCTTTGGTCGTGTATAAAACAATGAGTTCTCTATATTTTTGATGTTTTTTCAAAACCCGCTCGGCTTCTTCAAAATTGACGAAATTCCTTCGTATAAGAGGCGATACAAATGCATCTTGGGTCTAAAATTAAATTATTGATTGCTTAAGTTTTCAAGTTAAAATGAACCTGGAGATAGCATTTCAAAAGTGTGGTATCAACAATTTGCATCAGACTTTGATGCTGATCTAGATTCTGGGTTTCTTTTCGACTCCTCACTGTCACCAAATAATCAGTCAAAGCTTGATAAATCTGCGGATCTCTTTCCGGCAAATCTTCATCACCGGAATCCACAGTTTGGACGAGCTCAGGAAACAATTTGATTACCTCAAACGGATCTATTTTAAAATATTAAAAAAGTTAAAAATAAAGACAAACCAGTTTCTAATGTCAAAAATTCTTCCATGGATTTCTTATAATTTTTATTGTGAAAAAGATCTTTGGCATAAAGAAGTCTAATTGAGCGGATATTTTCTTCTTTTTCGTGTTCATTGTCGTCTGTGACGCTCTGAAAAAAATGTCAATTTTTGTCACATAATGAAGCCTTACAGCTAATTTCATGGCGAGCTCGAATTTTTTGTTGTTGACCAAAAGTTTGATTTGTTTGTGATAGGGTTCCGCTTGAAGGGCCCAAATTTGATCGATCGATGCTAAATAAACGCGGCCTTGTCCTGCCGTGCAGATTAGACGAGCTGGTATTTCTAAAAGGCCGATTTCAACGTTCGTTTCTACATTCCAGCATCTCACTTCAACCTGATTGGCCATCAGGCCTAACATATATGGCTCATCGTACCCTAAAATGGACAAGTTATCAACACTGCAGGCTTTGGTCTATCTCGGCTCCCTGTGGACCGATTAACTTGAAATTTGGCACAGCTCTTCTTCAGCATAATAAGAAGATGCCCTACAAATTTCAAGTCAATTGGTCAAAAGCGAGCTGAGAAAATTCATTTCATTATTGTTAAGTCTTCATAGAATACTCAAGATTTCATGATTTTACCTATGTTGATGGGTATATCAGACCATCGGACGAATTTGTTTAAAATTTCTTGACCGTTCATATCGACGAAAAAGTTTTTGGTTTCGACGCCGAGGGCGAAAAGATCTTTTTTACCGTCGGTCACTTTCGTGATGATTGGCTCCGATTGTTTTCCAGTCATAGAGCAAAGTTCTTTTATATCCTCAGGCAGCTAAAAATGTCATTTTAGATTTTATTGGCTTTAAAACAATGTTTACTTTGATTGTAGAATATCCGACTTTGGTTCCAAAACAAATCGTTTGTTTCGTCCATGAGATGGACCTTGGGACTTCATTCAGTGAGATGTCGGCAGCTAAATCCATAAATTCTCGATTTTTCCAGTAATAGAGTTGAAGCTTTCGTTTGACAACGACGCAAAGTCTTGCTGTGTATGTTATATTACCAGTTAAAGATGTCGTACTCTAGAAATAAGATTAAAATAATAATAATTCAAGGGTTTTGAGTACTAGAATGTCGAGAGCGAATAATGTGGCGCCTTTGGTTTTATTGAGGGTTTTTATGAGGGCGAAATCGGATGCTGATAGGTCATGGATGCTGATGATGTTGTCGGAAAGTTTGACGACGATGTCGTGGTCATGGATAGCAGCGATTTGAGTGATCGGCTTTTTGCTGAACGTTTTGCAGTATCGAAGGAGCTCGAGTTTTGGAGTAAAGCCTGAGACATTATAATACAGCAAATGCCCTTGTTTGGTACCGATTAGTAGCTTATCCTCTGCAAAATAGAAATAAGCAAAGTAGCCCTTTTTGGGTGGAACTTTTACTTACTGTAAGCTTCCATGGATTCGATTTGTGCTGTGATTTTCGTTAAAGGGAAAACCGAATAGGCCAAATGAGTTTCATTTTCAGCCATTTTTGCTTTTTAAAGTTATACAAATTATTATATTTTAGAGAAAAAACTAAATTTTGACAACAAACATAAGGATAGATAAGAGTGACTTAAGATAACACAAGAGGGCAACAGGCAGTAGGTGGGGAGCATGCTGGGTCAACAGTGACGTCATAGTACGAGTAATGGCTCACTAATATGTTTATTATTTGATGTACATACATATAGCTAAGTGAAGCTATAAAGAGGAATCTAGAAAGATAAACATAAGAAAACAAATACAGGTCATAACTCTGACGAAAAGGACGACTTTTTACCCAGAAAGTGACGGCAACAACAACAACACACAACAACAACCAAAAACAACAACAACAACAACAACAACAACAACAACAACAACAACAACAACAACAACAACAACAACAACACACAACATCAACACACAACATCAACACACAACAACAACCAAAAACAAAAACAACAACCAACAACAAACAACACAACAAACAACAACAACAACAACACAGCAGCAGCAACAACAACAACAACAACAACAACAACAACAACAACAACAACAACAACAACAACAACAACAACAAAAACAACAACAACACAAAACACACAACACAACAACAACAACAACAACAACAAACAACAACAACAACAACAACAACAACAACAACAACAACAACAACACAACAACAACAACAAACAACAACAACAACAACAACAACAACAACAACAACAACAACAACAACAACAAAAACTACTACAAACTACTACTACAACAACCACTACAACAACAAACAACAGCAACAGCACCAACAGCAACAACAACAAAAACAACAACAACTACTACTACTACAACCCCTACAACAACTGCAACAACAACAGCAGCATCAAAGACAACAACAGCAACTACAACAAAAACAACAACAACAACAACAACAACAACAACAACAACAAAAACGACCAGCAACAACAACAAAAACGACAGCAACAACAACAACAACAACAACAACAACAAAAACGACAGCAGCATCAACAACAACAGCAACTTCAACAAGACAGGAAGGCAAGAAAACAATAACAAAAAAAATATATAAGCCCCTAAGCCGTAAGCCTCCGTGAGGCCGACCCCAATAGCCTGCTTTCCTCCGGAAATCCGCTAAAAGAAAGAAAACATTTAAAAACTGCTTTTAGCGGATTTCCGTAGGAATAGAAATGGTTGTCAAGGAGGCTCCTAAGCTATTCAGGTATGCATTTTAAAAATTTTTTGCGGAAAACATGTTTTGGAGGATAAAATAAACAGACGTCCTTCTTTTATGCTTTTGTCAATGTCACTGATGGTCACTGCATTGGCAAACTTCATGTGGGATTTTTTTCATGCAGTAGGGGGGAGAAGTATGGTAACACTGCTTTTAACCTCATTCAAAATAACCAAAAAATTTCTCAAACGTGAAACTTGCTGCTTCAACTTCAAGTTTTAACTTCAATTCCGCATCAACTCTGGTAAGTAAAGGCTTGTTAAAATTAATGTCAAATGTTTTGATTTTGATTTTTCTAGATCCAGGGTTTTTTACTACCATGGGGAATTTCCGCTATGAAGCGACTACGGAATTAGTGGTTAAAACATTTCAGTTTGACTGGACAGTTGAAAATTTCAGCTTATGCAAGCTAAAAAATGGCGTAAGACTATATTCACCCTGTTTTCATGCTGAAATGGAGGATGAGATGATGATTTGGTATATATCACTTTACCCATTTGGAGATAAAGAGACTTCCATTAAAGACGTTTCCATTTTTATTTTCCTCGATTCTTGTTTACGTAGTGAAACAATTGTGGGAAGACCTAAATTTATTTTTATCAATTCACAACACAATCTAATTTTTGAACGCCAGTTCGAGGCCTTTGAATTCTCAGAGGGAAGTCGTGGATGGGGTTTCTCTAACTTTTGCTTGAGACACGACCTGCTTCATAAACTTCCGGATGATATTCTCAAAATCGTTTGCAATTTCGAGGTAAGCACTAATGCTCAAAAATCGACAGGCATTTTTACACCTCGCAACAGTCTGAATAGCCTCTGGAACGACAAAGAATTCAGCGATGTCACCATTTCGGTCAGCAGCACCGATTTCAGAGCACATAAATATGTCCTTGCGGCCAAAAGTCCAGTTTTTCGCTCAATGTTTGAACATAACTTGAGTGAAGCAAAATCGAACAAAGTTGAAATTGAAGACATAAAGCCTGAAATTTTCGCTCAATTATTAAAGTATTTGTACAATGGGAATTTCAACTCTTGGAATGCGAATGAGCTTTTAGTCGCTGCAGACAAATACTGCATTGAGGATCTGAAGGAATTATGCGAGCAAAGCATCAGTAGGAATATGACCCTTGAAAATTGTTTGGAAAACCTTACCCTCAGTGACCTTCATTCTGCCAAAAATTTGAAGAAAAATACCCTTAAATTCGTCCTCACTCACGCTTCAGAATTAACGTCACCTGAAAGATTGCAAGAATTAAAAATGATGAACTCCATTTTACCTGAAATCGTTAAAGCATCAGCCTGTTTACCAAGGAAAGAGACCACAGAAATACCTATCACAAAACTAACTTTTCAATGGAAAATCGTCAACATAACTTTTGCTCTAAAAGACAAATTCCTTACTTCACCTGACTTATATGAACATGAGAGAGAGAAATGGGCGATCAAAATCAAAATGGAGAAAGAAAGCTCTGAGACCTCTGTATTTTTAGAACTCATTACATCAGACCGAAAAGAAGTCAAAACTAAATTCACTTTTTCTCTAAGGAACACTAAAGGAAATGAAATCGCCGCCTTTGTCAACGACACCTTCCAAACATTCAATACTGACGAGTTAAAAATGAACGGAAAGAAAAACCTATTTTCAACTAAAGGTATTCTTGACCAATTAATCGGAGACACATTAGAAATCTTCTGTACTTTAGAGGTGATGAAAGAGTCCTATCTTAAATTAAATTTTTTGTAAATTGACTACATATTTTATTATTTTTGTTCAAATAAATATTTCTTTTGCATTGTGAATTCAATGTCCAAAATTCAAAGAAAAAAGTACCTGCTGCATGGAGCATCTACCAAAACTTTCTCAAAAAAACTTATTCCATTGGATATGATAAATGGGTCGTCAAAAAGCATCAGTGATATATCTGCCACATTCACCCCTTCCCCCCACTCACCCCCAACATTATACCACCTCCCTTGCCCACCTTCCCTCCAATATCTTGCCATCTCTCTACCTTTCCTCTACCCTGTACATGTATGGTGAAAAGGTGAATATCACAAGTTCTCCTCGGCCCGTTTCTAAAATCCCAAGTTAGAGGATTTTACAATAACTTTCTTTTTGAGGATGATAATTAAAAATTATATAATCTTAATTCATAATAAATTTGCTCCATGATCACAGAGTTAAGGAAAAGCAATCTTCCACTCTAGTTATACTTCCGGAGTGGACGAGGCCGTTTTAGAGCTACATAAATACATACCCACTCCTTGACCTTCATCACATCCGCACTGTCCCCAACACTCCCCCTCCACCACGAAATCACCCCCACTCTCCCCCCACCACCCCTAACATTCCGCCACCTCACCCCCATCACCTCCCCTACCCTCCTGGACCATCCCCCACCCATCTATGTATCTATCTATGAGATAAAAATAATGTAAGTGCTGAGATCCTCGGAAAAAATCATGCGTTAGAAAACCAACGATTTTCACCAAATTTTTGAGAAAGTTCCCGATTTGGGGATTTGTCTTCCATAACTTGGTTACCAGACTAGACCTTAGTCAGGCAAAACTTCTCTTCCTCTCCAGAAATACATGGAGGTCTTTCATTACTACATAACCTGAACCCCTTTCTTTTCGCATTTTTAGGAAGTCCCTTATTTTATTGATTAGATTAGATTTTTCTTTATTGTTTTAGGGGATTTACCCCTTACAATAGAGTTCGGTTGATCACATTAAATACATACTTACATAATATTATGGGCCTATAAATAATCACAAAAAAATATTGAACAGATCATATTAATAATATAAAAAGAAAGGATCATTAAACGTCTGTGCAAAAACAAGAAAAGTGAGGAAGTTATACAGTTTTCTTAGAGTTTGCAAATCAGGATTACCAATTATCTTGGGAACATTCTCAAATTCTCTAGGACGAACAAATGAGTACATGGGGCATTTTATTAAAACATGATCGATTGTTTCCTTCTCTTGCATGCCAAAAATAGTGCATATCTCGCTAGGATCCCACGTGTAGCCAGTCCCATTTATTCTCTAATAAATCTGCCTGCTGTTGCTAACCACCTGAGCTACTCGAACCAAACGGATAGGAACTTTCTGTAGGAGATATGGTTGGGCGGAGTTTTCATCTATAGGGAGGGTTTTGTATAAAGGGCAGTATTGTATTTCTGTTATTTTTTGGATGTCGAGTAGCTTGTTTTTCTTATTTATATCTTGTATCATGCTGTCCAAATTTGTCATGATTATGTCCGGATTTTGTGTGTGTCCCAAATATGTGAGAAGCCATATTCGAAGAACATATTTCTACATTGAGTAACCCAATTGTATTTTTCTGTTGGCACTCTACTATCAAGCTCATATTGTCTGTCATAACATATCCTCGGAAGAAGATGCTTCGGCATGCGTAAAATTTTTGACAGCCATGTTGCAGTTGCAACACACTAGATATTTTATTTTATTGGCTCCTGTTTCTAATCTCACAACTGCGTCTGGGGTTGAGCGAGGGAGATTTAAAAGTCGCTTCAGGAATCGGGTTTGGGATACTTCGATGTTATCAGTGTATTTGAGTGACCATATTGGGGCAGAGTAAAGGAGAGCATTCATGGCGATCGAATCAAACAATTTGATACGGCTATCCCAGGACTGGCATTTGGATTTTACAAGGAGACCAAGAACGTTGCTGCATGCCCAGTGCTAGAAAACTCAACACCGAGGTATCTGAAGTTTTTACCGATTTTGCCCTTATTTTATTGCCTACTTTTATTTCAATGTAATTATGATTGAAAGAAGAAAACATTCTTTATCCTATAGTGCTTCAAATCCTTATATTTTGGATAAAAAAGCCTCGAGAAGCAGTGGATTTCCTCCTGAAAAGCCTTCCCAATTTCTATCATTGATATCCTGTTTATAGCAGCAATTTTAGCAGCAATCCTGTTCATAGAGCAATTTCCTTTTATTTATTTAGAAACGTAGCGTGATATTTCATAAACTTGAATTATTGTATTACGTAAGGAAAAAAAAATCAACTTCCGGGACGTTGATATAACCCAAAGGTTGTGGTGTTAATTCAAGACTTCTCAGGATCTCATTCCCATAGACTTACGACAACAAAGGATTTAAGTGAAAAAAACAAAACTAAAAAACCCACCTACCATAGTAATAATCGAAAAAAGAGAAATCCGAACCTAAGAACTTCTGACAAAAGATCTATTGAAGGTTTCTGTCAAAACAGACTTGATGAAAGCCAAACGTTCGAATAAGAACAGAAAGGAAAAGAAATTAGGAAATTGGTCGAGGGAAGTCAATTAAATAAAATTAGATCCGATCTAACTGTCAAAACAAACTCAAGATCCTATTTCATCAAGAGATTTCCTTTCTTTACTTCCATCACCTTTTTTTCAATTCAACCCCTTTAATGGCTTTTGATGGAGTTCATAATTGGCCGGTTTATATTTTTTTTTTACATGTCATGTCAAATCTTAGTAAAAGAAGGACTATTTTTATCATTAAGATGACTAAATTAATATAAATAATAATATATTATGGACATGAAAATATGAAGGGCCAGGGGGAAAAAAGATGAAAGTCACTTTTTAGTCGATTTTGAGGTATTAGTGCTATCTAGGGGCTATAAAGGAGTACTATCAACTGGTAGAACAACAAGGGGGAAAAGATGAGAATCGTCCTAAATGTGAAAAGATTTGGGGTAAGGGGAAAAATAGATGAATGTTAGGTACATGCATTACAATAGGAACTCACTTTTTGGCCACTTTCATCTTTTTTCCCCCTGGCCCTCCATATGAAATCAAGACTGATAGTTTGAGATGCTTCCCATGCACAGGTCCTGACTATGGGCAGCACTTTGTGCGATTTTCATTAAATAAAAAATTTCTATAGAATGAAATGTTCAATTCTCAAGGAAGTGAAGGAGGGAAAAAAGTTGATTCAATGACGTGTGTTAACGATTTCTGGAAAGTCGTTAATAGGGGAAACATGAAATTTTAGAGTGGCAAGCCCGCATGATAAAGAATGGAACTCGAAGGGAGGGAGAAGACAATTTTCAAACTCAATTAAACGTTTAAAGGCCTCTTTGACAAAGGGTTGGCAAATTGGATGACTGAATCCACTCAATAATTGTAGTTAGCGAAAGGAAAGGGAGCTTCAAATGAACAGCCCTTTTATAAGAGGTTCCAACCGAGCGGAACTAAATCTAATGGCAGCTTTTTTTCTTTCTCTCGCTCTCCTTCTTTTTTATTTCCCCATTCTGCATTTTCCCTATCGAAACATGGCCGCCACGTTTTATTCAACCTTTTATATTATCTAGTGAATTTTATAAAATACAACTTTTTTGAGGTTTTTAACTTGTTAAAATTTACAAAATCATTTTTTCCCCCGTGAAATTATTGGAATTACCAGGTAAAAAGGGTGGTATGGAGGAAAAACTCCAAATATAATTAGGGGCTCTACAGAACTGTTCACGAACATCTAAAAAGTTCACGTCCACAATCTCGATAAAGTTTTAATTTTTTGAAGGCTTTCGGCCATTTAGAGCCATTTCAGCCTTGACAGACCTCTCGATAAAGTTAAAATGAGTGAAAAGTATGAAAATTTGGAAAGATTTTGAACAAATTTTTGCAATTTTGACAGATAATGTTCCTGAAACCCAAAAATTTACTTAAAGATGCAATTTTTTTTGTCTAAAATCCAAAAACCGACTTTTAAAAAGCAATTTTTCTGACCAAGTAGCCAAAATCGATTTTCAACAAACACAATTTCCGATCAAAAACCCCCGAAAATCAACATTTTGTGACAAAAAATTCGAAATCAACGTTCAGAATATAAAAAAAATTAAAAAGCCCCAAGCTTGGGAGCCTCCTTGACGACCACCGCAATAGCCTCTTTCCCACTGAAATCCGCTAAAAAAAAGTCTTATTTCGTGATCCCCAGAACACCCCGATCACGAATATATAGGTTTCTAGCCCGGAGGATCCATCGCACCGACCGCAATAGCTTCATTTCCTGTGGAAATCAGCTAAAACTACAATTTTCTGTCTGCACTGTAATATTTACTTTAAAAAACAAACCGTTCTGTTTTGTATAAAAGAACTACCTTATAATCGACTACCTCATCCAAAGGTCCCAGTTCTGTATATGAAGGACCAGGGGGAAAAAATGAAAGTAAAAAAAAAAAAGTGATTTCAAGAAAAATGAAAAACAAAGTTTGATTTTTATAAATCCTTTTGTAGTGCTTGTAACATTCATCTATTTTTCCCCTTATACCGAATCTTTTCATGCACATTTCGGACAATTCTCATCTTTTCCCCCCTTGTTGTTCTACCAGATCCTCTAGATTCCGATAATATCTCAAAATTGACGAGAAAACTACTTTCATCTTTTTTCCCCCTGGCCCTTCATATGTACACCTGTATATGCTGATGAAAATCTGAATATTGTAGGCATCTTCGGACCCCCAAAAATCTTAAGATCCTTAAAATTTTCTTTCCTAAACGACGATATGGCCTCACATATCGAAAAATATTCAAAAACACGAACCTACCTATTTTTATAGTTTTAATGAAGGAATTATTAACTTATGAAGTTATGAATAATTTAATTATTTATAGAACGAGGTAGCGTTCCGCCCAATGATTAGCATGTATTATTTAACTAATTTTTAAATCGGTTTTTGGATCATCAATTTCAAGATTTTATCGTTCATAATTTTCCAAAAAATACTCTCATTTCTGAATAGTCGGTCGCTTTTGACGAGAACACTTGAGCATGCACTCTAAACGATGAACCACCTAAAAGCTTTTCTTTTTTTTAAGGTGAAAATTACCTTTTTATAAAAGAAGAAAAAAAAGTTCTTCTTTTTCTTTAAACTGAAACGTGGGGAAGAATATTCCGTAAGGGTTTAAAGGCGTATAAAAAGCTATAAGGGTGATGATGGGATGAGGGGGAAAGATTTTTATCAAAAAGTAAAGATGAAGGGAGGCGTCGGGGGGTGAATATTCATCCTTCCCCCTCGCACCCCGAACGGTAATAAACGATCTAAACTAAAGAGACCATTTTCAAAAGGAATCTCATTGGTTCCCCACCCATCCTCGAGACCCGCCTACTTTAAACGATCCACCCCAAAGCATTTCTAAATCAAGAATACCCCCTTCGAAAAAAATCGTCTTCTAAGGGGAAAAAATTATTATTAAAAAATAAATAAAAACCTAATGCAAATTAACACAAAAAATTTACAGATAAACGTTTTAAAATATTTTTTAATGATTTGTCGAATATTTGGAAATAAATAGGTAACCAAATAGTTGGGTCTATAACTCACTATTCAAAAATCGTGGAAAAAAGGGCCGTTAGTGTCCAAAAAGGATCAAAAATCAAGCTAAAAAGGCCCTTTTTAGTCTTACAGAAACAAAATGTAGCCAAAAGAGCCCTCATCTCCAAATATTGAGGTAAGAAGGGCCCCTAGGGTCCAAAAAGGATCAAAAATCAAGCTAAATAAAAGGACCTTTTTAGACGTAAAGGAACAAAATCTAATCAAAAGGGAACCTAATGTCCAAAAACCAAGGTAAAAAGAGGCCCTTAGTGTCCAAAAAGGATAAAAAATCATCTAGGTAAAAAGGGCCCGTGGTGTCCAAAAACGAGGTAAAAAGGGCCTCTAGTGCTCAAAAAGGTTCAAAAATCAGGCTAAAAAGGGCTTTTGTCTATTTTGTGAATCTATTTAAGAGGGCCCCTAGCGCCAAAAAAGGATCAAAAATCAAGCTAAAAGGGGCACTTTTTTCATTATATCATTAGATTTTGTAAAGGTACAAAATCTAGTTAAGAGGGGCCCCAGCATAAAAAATAAAAAAAATAAAAAAATGCCTTTTTCATGCAATGGAACAAAATCTACTAAAAAGAGCCCATAATCTTCAAAAATCGAGGTGAAAAGGGCCCCTAGTGACCAAAAAGGATCAAAAAATCAAGCTAAAAAGGGCCTTTTTCATGGCAAAGGAACAAAATCTATTAAAAAGAGGCCCTAATCTCCAAAAATCGAGGGAAAAGGGCCCCTAGTGACCAAAAAGGATCAAAAATCAAGCTAAAAAGAGCATTTTTCATGGCAAAGGAACAAAATATACTAAAAAGAGCCGATAATCACCAAAACTCGAGGTGAAAAGGACCCCTAGTGACCAAAAAGGATAAAAAATCAATCTAAAAGGGCCTTTTTTATGTCATTGGAACAAAATCTACTAAAAATAGCCCTTAATCTCCAAAAATCGATGTGAAAAGGGCCCCTAGTGACCAAAAAGGATAACAAATCAAGCTAAAAAGAGCTTTTTTCACGGCAAAGAAACAAAATCTACGAAAAATAGCCCCTAATCTCCAAAAATCGAGGTGAAAAGGGCCCCTAAAGAACAAAAAGGATCAAAAATCAAGCTAAAAAGAGCCTTTTTCATGGCAAAGGAACAAAATATCCTAAAAAGAGCCGATAATCACCAAAACTCGAGGTGAAAAGGGCCCCTAGTGACCAAAAAGGATAACAAATCAATCTAAAAGGGCCTTTTTTTATGTCATTGGAACAAAATCTACTAAAAATAGCCCTTAATCTCCAAAAATCGATGTGAAAAGGGCCCCTAGTGACCAAAAAGGATAACAAATCAAGCTAAAAAGAGCTTTTTTCACGGCAAAGAAACAAAATCTACGAAAAATAGCCCCTAATCTCCAAAAATCGAGGTGAAAAGGGCCCCTAAAGAACAAAAAGGATCAAAAATCAAGCTAAAAAGAGCCTTTTTCATGGCAAAGGAACAAAATATCCTAAAAAGAGCCGATAATCACCAAAACTCGAGGTGAAAAGGGCCCCTAGTGACCAAAAAGGATAACAAATCAATCTAAAAGGGCCTTTTTTTATGTCATTGGAACAAAATCTACTAAAAATAGCCCTTAATCTCCAAAAATCGATGTGAAAAGGACCCCTAGTGACCAAAAAGGATAACAAATCAAGCTAAAAAGAGCTTTTTTCACGGCAAAGAAACAAAATCTACGAAAAATAGCCCCTAATCTCCAAAAATCGAGGTGAAAAGGGCCCCTAAAGAACAAAAAGGATCAAAAATCAAGCTAAAAAGAGCCTTTTTCATTTCAAAGGAACAAAATCTACTAAAAATAGCCCCCAATCTCCAAAAAATGACCAAAAATCAAGCTAAAAAGGGCCTTTTTCATGGCAAAGACACAAAATGTATTAAAATGAGCCCCTAATCTCCAAAAATCGAGGTGAAAAGGGCCTTTAGTGACCAAAAAGGATCAAAAATCAAGCTACATAATAAGAGCCTTTTTCATGACAAAGAAACAAAATCTACTAAAAATAGCCCCTAATCTCCAATAACCTGACCAAAAAAGATCAAAAATCAAGCTAAAAAGGGCCTTTTTCATGGCAGACACAAAATGTATTAAAAAGAGCCCCTAATCTCCAAAAATCACCAAAATGTCCAAAGTGGATTCCCCGGAAAATGGTGATAGTCCTCAAAAATGTGCCATTGGTCTCATTCCCACTGGAAAATTAATTTTTTTTTCTTTTTAAATTTGTTTTTTAAGTAAAGGGTCTTAAATCATAATAATCAAAAATGTATAAATCGGTCAAAGTCCGGAAAGTCCTTTTTTTCACGGAGTAGATTTTCAGTTTAAGCCCTTGGTAATCCATTTTTTCAATTGTAACGATTTTATTTTCAAAAATTAATTTTCATTTTCAACTTTATTTCATTTCATTTTAACCTTTTAGCCACCCTATTTCCTAAAATTACACTTTTATCCTCTTATTTACCCCAAATTTTTATAAAACCATTTTTTCAACTTCATCATTTTATTTAGGTACCCCATTTCTTAAATTGATTTGTAAAAATATGTACCGTTCATTTTCTTTACCCTTTTAAGTGGTCCTTCACACCAAAATTGCGATGGAAATCTTGCACATGTGTATTATATAAACTGCGCCCATTGCAATTGGTAGATTTCGAAGAAAAGAAATTGAAGAGTCTTCTTGATGTGAATAAGTCGATTAAAAATTTCATTGAAGTCATCGAAGTTGAAAAAAAGTTAATGACAGATTACAAGAGATGTGTTTTCTCGTAGTTAACGTACAATTGAATTTCTCTTCCCCTTTTCCATTCCTTAATTTTCAATTCAGCACTCATCTTTGATTACATGACAAGAGGAGGTTATAAAATCCCTCGCGTCTTAAGTGAAGGCTTCTTTTGAGAATTGGAAAACGCGTTTTCCTGATGAACCTCTCAAGAAATGCAAATGAAAAACGTCGCTGTGGACGAGGAGGGGTTTCCCACAAGCAAAAATTAAGCATTGAATTACACAAACATTCTTATTCTTATTCAAATGTTGAATCGTAGGAGGGGCTGATTGGTGACAGTGACTGTGAAGAAAAGAAACCCAAGAGATAGTTTTGACAAGATTTTCTCGCTCCGACAATCAAAACACACCTGTCCCCTTACCTGAAAACTCACCGGGTCATGAATAGTCAAATCGGCAGATGACGCGCCTTTTTTTTCCCAATTCTTTTTGTCACCTCTGAGAATGGACATGAGATACACAATCGTTTTATCTCATTCACACGAACACTCAGAACATACTAAACACCCTCTTTATCCTATTGTGACCTTTATTTCGGCCCTAAAATGACAAAATAATCTATTTATGCGTTCAAAAATGACAAAATATTTTCCAATACCATTCTTTGGAGGCTTAGGGGCATTACCTACCATAAACCTAAATAAATCAGGAATTGCCCATCATTATCGAATGGCAACTAATGATGATGAATTACTTTTATTTTAAGTGCACATACATAAGAAAGTGGATTATGCATGTACTGGACCTCTATATTATTAATTCTAATAATATTTATAATAATTGGAAAACCCAGTTCTTGAAATATTTTTTTTTTCTTTTCGACTAGACTGTAACGATCCTGGCAAGGCAATAATTTCGAGATTAAAATGCACCCGAGTCATTAACGCTCTAGTTTTAACCGTCGTTAAGAAAGAGAAAAGTTATTAGAAGAAGCCCATCTTCTTCTTTTTTCACTTCTCTCCCCGTCCATTTTCCTTCCACCGGAAATGACATGCATTAGAATATTAAATCCCACTTCTTCGGGCACTTGAATTTCCCTAGTCAGCGAAGAGAGGGAGATTTGCATTTTTCATATACCGGTCCCCGGAGAGGGTGCTTAACTTCGCCGAACGAGAGGCCACCCTCTTCGCCAAACCGACCCCAAGGGGGAGAACGAAAAGTGCTCGATGATGGACTCCAAAGAGGCTGGCAACTACTTTGATTATGAAAAGAATCTACGCCTTTAGCGGTTTCTTTACTCATCTCGATATTCATTTTTCCTTTTTATAAAACGAGACAACATTTTAAAAGCCTTCAACAATTCAATTTTATTATTTATACTTTAGGGATAATTTTATTTGTATTCGTAAAATCTGGCACTTCAACCGTCATAATGACAGAAATTAGCATCAATTTGTTTTTCCCCTCTTGACATGACATGTTGACGGCCATTTTATGTCGACGCCAAACAAAAGGCTTTCGTTTTTCCAACGAAAATAATTCTGGGGCCATTTTGAAAGTAGATTTTAATAGTAGCAGATGTCTGACCAGCGAAGGAGGGTGGCTTTTAGTCAAAATAAAAGGAGAGGCGACATGTGGGGCCGTTACGACAGATGGCATCCGCCCTATTATCAAATTTTATATATGACTCAAATGTTAATTTTGACTCGTTTGATTCCCCCCTCTCCTCACCAGTAGCCGCCCCTTACGATTTCGATTTGTGTCACGATAAGGTCCTCCCATGACTTAATTATTGTAATAAGTTTATGCAACACGCTGTGATTCGCTTTCACATGGGAACTACGAAATAAGAATGGGGAGTCCAAAATATGGAGGGACAAACTCAATTTTTAAAAATTGTTTATATTTTAAATAAATTTTTTACCTGGTTAAAATGATCGATTTTAAGTGGTTCTTTGCCTTTATTCTTCCTAATTTATTTTCTATCCTTTCTAATTGAACTTTTCAGTTTAAAACTCTCTGATTCGGTAAAATAGTGATTAAAAAAAGGTGGATGAGGAGGAAGTGCGGTCTATTAAGGGTTCGACGGAGCTGAAGGGGGTTGGGAGTTTCGGCGGAAGGGGTTTTTCGACCTGCGGGACCCTGGAAGTGGTCTCCTCGTTAGTAAAGCCTCTAATTGCTCGCATGGGAGCGACGCTCGAATCCTCCCGACTCTCCCCGTCGCTTAACTACCATTCACCAATTGCGAATCCGGGCGGAAGGGTGAGAAAATTAATCGGATTGCTCTATTATTTCCAAGGAAGTTAAACGACAAAATTAATGAACGTACTTTCAAACGATGCGAATCGGGGCGTTTTCATTATTGACGTTCAATGTTTTCAACCTTAAGATTCGATAAACTCGTTCAATTGCTGTCGGAGGGGTTTCATAGTTCACCATCGTTCTCAGGCTGCTTTCTTCCATGATTGTCGCCCATATCTGGTCGCCCATAATTGTCGTCCATTGAATGATCCTAGAAGCGCAAAGAGTAAAGATAGAATTTCACCAATATGTATTAGCCAATTTATATTAGGATTAGGGCTTTTTGGGAAAAGTTAGGATAAAATCGTATTCTTCATACTTTAAATAGTGTTTTGGATCGCTGATTACGAGTCTGTTGTTTGCTGATACTGTATAAGTGTTTCCGGGAACCTTGTCAAAGTCGCAAAAAAAGTTCAAAATTTTCGCAATATTGCATTTTTTTTTTCTCATACCTTCAAAACTATAGGTTCTAGCGACTTAACTACTTATTTCGAAATGAAATTTTATAAAATGAGATAGCTAGTATTCATAAATCATCGGTCTACTTCGCCGTAGAGGTTTGGCCACTATAGAATAGGTATAGATAGTCAACGTAGATCGATTTTATATGACCGATCCTCGTGATCACGGTGGGTACTTGGCCAGTCACTGCAGAAGTGTTTCTGGTTCCTTGCTTAGGTGTAATTTAGGTGTCTTTAGCTTAGGATTCGAAGATTTCAGATGGTGACGGGAATGTAAGAGTAATAGCGTATAAGGTACCTATTTAATTGCAAAACATGGCTGCTGGCTTTATTACCTATTTTGCTTAGGACATCATAAAGTGCACACATTTTGGTCGGTGATCAAACCTAATCAGGTGATCCAGGATATCAAGCTCTCAAGGATTCTGGCTTTTCAGGAGGAAACTTGCTGCTTCGCGCGGCTGCCTCGAAGCTTTTTATTCTTACCATTCTCAAATACGTTATTTTGCTTGATATGTCTGAATTTTTGGGGTAGCTCCACTCTTTTGACAGCATTGTAAGTCAAAAACGTTTACCAGGTTTTGAATTTTGAATGTCAATGCGGTATTTTGTGTATCAATGTTTTTGCGAGAGGATCGGAAATGTTTTTATAACATACATGACGGTTCGAAATAAATGAATTGAACCCATAAATAAACGAAATCGACCGAATCACGATAGAAGCTTTGTATAATAATTGAAGTGAGTCATCTAAAAAGACCGTTTTTCTTTCCTCTCATTGCCTTGTTTCGAAGCAACAAAAGATCGCCCCGGGGCTTGACAGGTAAATTGAATAACGACCGAATCAGTGTTACTATTGAAAAAACACGAAATCAACAAATCACGGGGGCATTTAAACGTTTCCTTTCCGTCTCTTTTATATCGTTACATTTTTGTTTGTTTGTTCGAGGAGCGAGATTTTGATATGTGAAAAGAAGATGGAAGGGGACGAGAAAGGCGGGGTTGATGGTGTTTGCTTGACATGTTATTGTGTTCGCTTTTCTCAGGCTTCTTCTGCCGTTGACGTGAATCCGGGCCATCGACAATGGGCACTTTTTGAGGGGAAACCTCATTCGACTCCAAAACAGGACGACCATAACAACGACCTATTTTGAAACATGAGCATATTCATTCTACCGAATTTTCTTATTATCATATTTTGTATTGTGTCTCATTTTTAAACCTGTCAAAAGCTACATAACTAAAAATGACCTCACCTTTAAACGCTCTACTTATTTATCTCTACACAAGTATTAAAAAGAGTGAATATTAGATATCACAATGGAGGTGTACGTTTTTAAAAAAACTGCATCTTTGTGCATTAGCGCTGATGAAAAAATATATAAAAAAGTTGATGGTGTTTTTTTTTCTTGTTCTATGGAGGCTCAAAAGATATACACTTTTTCTATTCAGAGGCTCCTACTAATGAAACTCTGTATGCTTCCCCCTTTTCTTTTCATTTTTTGTAATTACTACCCTTGGTCTTCGGGCGCTCGTCCTTAGACAGTTTCGACTTTTTTTTCTCCTTTTGTTTCGTTTTCATTTCCTTCTCCCTTCTGGATATTATAATTATTAATTTCAAAAGAACCACTTCTAATCAACCCTCGTTTTCTTGGCTCGTTATTCGTTATTACATCGACCCTCCATCCCCCTCGTTTTTTAAACAAAATTTTATTAAATCGAAAAATCTGACTATTGAAATCTCTGGAAGGAATTCGGGGGAGGAAAATAAAAACATTCGGTGGTGCCATGAGTGCACTTTAAGTATTTTCCAGAGATAATAAATATCTCTGGAAAATACTTAAAGTGTATCATATGGATAGCGTGGGAACATGTCAGTGGTCAAGATTTCATTCTTCTTTTTACTTGCTCCGTCGTGAGATCGTCGAATACAAAGGAAGCGAGAAATATTGACACTCCTTTTCATTTCATTTTATTTTCATTCAATGAATTTGATGTACGAGTAGGATAAATTCAACACTTCGATAAGCGCGGCGATCTAATGGATCATAACCTACCAGGTTTATAGGCCAACGATGATCATATTTACTGCGCCATGAAATGCCAAGAGTCTTTAAACCCGAAATGTTCGCATTGGTACTCGGGATCGACAAATAGCCGTCGATGAAGTACTTAGTTAACCAACCTTACCCACGTGACCAGATGAAAGTTTTCATTTTGCGTACAAAGAGGCTTTTCAATTTTTATCTGCAAATATCAGAGTACTTAAAATCTATCTAGAATGGTCTTTTCACAAGACAAAGTTTACAAATCTAGCTAAAAGGGTATTATTGTCGAAAAGGTACAAAATATCACTAAAAAGGGCACTAAAACTTTTATAGTTGAAAAAAGTTCAAAATCTGTCTGAAAAGTATGTTCTCTTGTCACAAAGGTTCACAATCTGGTTTAAAAGGTTTTTTTTCCCAAAAAGGTAAAAATCTAAATAAAAAGGAGTCTTCCTGTCGAAAAGATACAAAATATCTCTAAAAAGTGTCTTTTCTTGTCGAAAAACATCCAAAATCTGACTGAAAAGTATCTTCTCTTGTCGCAAAGGTTCAAAATCTGGTTTAAAAGGTCCTTTAAAGGGTCTTTTCTTGACGTAAAGGGTCAAAATCTGTCTGAAGACTGTCTTTCCTTGTCCAAAACCTAGAGGGGTCAAAATCTGATAAGAAGGTTCAAAATATTTCTGAGAAGGGTCTTTTCTTGTCCAAAAAGGTTCAAAGTCATACGAAAAGGGTCCTTTCTTGACGTAAAGGGTCAAAATCAGGTACCTACTAGGATTACATATATTAGAATTATACATATTATCATTATTTTAACATAGCAAATACAGGAAATATACTTAAGAGGGAATATTAAAATCCCAGGATATAGGATATTATTATTCTATTTTTTAACGAGATAGCGAGTGAGAAGGTATTGAAGATAACACTTTTACCATCATTAGTATTTCACTCTTTATTTCGAGCGGTATTGAAATGACTTCTTTTCTTTTGAATTATTTATTCTTTCAGTACATTTATTATTAGAGAGATGTAAAAGAAAATGAAAGCGAAATGAGGTTCTGGCTTGTGGCGTTAACGAGGAAGGGTATCTTTAACGAAAAAAAATGAGAGAAAAGGGAATATGAAAAGATATGCAAAGGTGGGTTCATTAAGGAAGCGAATGAGGTTCTTTCCTTCAAAAGAAACGGAAGACTGAGTTTTTTTATTTCTGATTGTCGAAAGGAGAGGAGGGGAAAAAAGGAGGGTGGTCGTTATTACGGACTGATTCAGTAACCGGCGGCTTGGGTTAAATATGTGGATCGTTGAATTCGAAGGGGGGGACAAAAAGAGAGAGAAAATCTTGAGTTCGAGGGTGAGGTGTAGTAAATTCAGTGAGGGTTGAAGAAAAAAGAAGGGGAGAGGGGGATAACCGAAGGGATGGCTTCGGAGGGTGGAAAAATGGCGTCAACACGAATACAGCCAATAGACGGACTTGGAGGGGTTAAATGACGTCATCTCCTTTTGCCACGCCTAAAATCATAATAAATGAACAACTTCATCATTGAAAAATAATATTGTCCCATACCTATTTTTAAAGAGAAAATTTTATTAATTAAAACTAACTTTGGGGTGATTCCTCAATATGAACGCACTCTATGAAGATAATATTGCTCTCTCATAAGGAAAAAAAGATTCATGGTCCTAAGTTAATAATCCTTCCTAAAAAGCCTTTAAAGGTTTGCATGTGCTGACTACAGAATTTATTTGAGGGATTCAAAGCTAGTCGTGTTATTGAGTGATATTAGGTTGCCTTGAATCAACTGCAGAAGGCCTATCGCCACTTTTAGGACCGAAAAGCCCAGATCAATGGCTTGTACATAGGTGAACTATGACGTTGGGAGGTGACTGGTGAGATCAATTAATTTACTAGGTGAAGACCTAGATACTGATACCTAGGTTTTAACTTCATTATTATGAAAATAAAACGCTATGCAAATAAAGAGGAAAATATCTAGCGTGGATGGATGAAAGGAGAAGTCTTGTTGGTAGCTTTCGATTTGGAATTGCATCAGATAGCTGATAGATAGAGAATATTCCAACAAACTTTAGTGTAAATATTTGATACCTAACTCGATAAAAAATTGCAGAGGAATAAGAATCAATATTTTTCTTCATCCATACATTGAGATTTTTAAATATTGCTCTTCGACGTCAATTCGTTAAAATTTGAATTAAGGAAATCCGAAGTTGCACACTACATTGTAGCAGCACGAAAATTGTCTTGACGGAGGGGAGTGGCATGAAGACCTTCAGAAAAGAGCAACTGTTTTCCTAACAGAACTAAAAACTAAGGCTTAAGAAGGTAATTTACGCCTCGGTTCTGTGGGCCATGAAAAAGTTCGCCATATTTTTTAATTATTCACAAACCATAATTGTTATTGCCATACAATACTTAACGCTTTTACAGCCTACCTTCCCAATATTGTAAAAAGACCAGTCTTCATGGGATCCTTCGTATATCGATACCTACAACACGACTATTATTATTAAATTTATCATCCAACCAGCTAATGGAACGTTCAACGTACACATGAATAATCGCTTTATGTGATTCCCTGTCCCCTCCCTACAAGTCTAATAATTAATTAATATACGAACATACAATTCATGTACTAATATTATCGTTGCCTGAGGGTTATCACTAATGACTAATGACTGAAATAATGGCATCGCAATTCAAGCACTTAAGTGTCAATTTGATTTTCAAATTAATAGGTAACTATGTATGTGGGTAAAATAATTAATAAATAAAATAGCTTTGGTTGATTTTTTCAAAAAAGAAATAGCCTGCTTTCCTCCGGAAATCCGCTAAAGCTATTGTAACCTCCTAAGACGCACGTATATGGTGGAAATTTGGTGAAGATCGGTATGCGAGAATGGTATTTTGGAAAACAGGCATACATGCAAACATCAATATCTATCGATTTATTGAGAAATTCGAAAATTCTGACATGACACAATATGTGGCATTGTTTGTATTGGATTCCATTTTTCTAATATTTTATCCATCCGGTGGGCATAGCTGATTCTTCATCCAGACTCTGCAACTCGTTTTATCCAACCGATTGGTTGCTAATCCCACATCGATGACCATTAGACCAATCCGAGACTCTTTGGTCTATTACCTCAATCGGGCAGACAGCACAGCATCGTCTTTTTAATATCCAGGACACTCGTTTTTTCTCGCTCCCAACTTGTTGGAGAGCTACTGGCAAGCTTTCCTCCCAAAACTGCCAGTAATCGTCCTTCAGCCCCATCCTCGTTTGATACCTGTATTTTCATGTCCTAGGCTCAGTTCTTGCCACTCAATTCATCGATAGTTATTAGTGTTTGTATGCCTGTCTGCCAAAATACCATTCTAAAGTGCTACCGGTCCGATCGTCGAGAAATATGTAGGTTTTATGTTAGTTTTTTTCCTTGGTTGATTGATAGAGAAGCCTTGCCCAAAGGTGTGGATGAAGGAGGGTCGAGTAGGGTGGGAGAGTTGATGGGAGAGTGAATGTTGTGGGAAGGTGGGGGCGTGATAGGGGATGGTGGGGGAGAATGGGGATGGTGGAGGTAGATGAGAGTCGTGAGGGTAGGTTCCAAAAAGTTGGGGAGGTGACGGGAGAGTGGTGGGAGTTACGTAATGTTCAAAGTGAGTGGGGTGGCTGGGGGTGGTAGGGGTATGCTGGTGAGGGGTATTTAGTGTCAGTAGAGAACCCATTTTACTTGGTACCTAAAATATGTTAAAGGACAATCCTGGGGGTTCTTTTTTCAAGATGAAACCTTGAAAACCTTTATTCTTTCCATGGATTCTAAAATTGGAGACATAAAAGCCCAATATTCGCCATTCGCCGTAACAAGGCCCTTAAAACTGAGGTTCAGATTAGTAAGAACGAATATCATGCTACGCTCGGTGTTGATCGCGGATAGGAGGGTCGGGGTGAAAAATTGTTTATTGGCCAAAGGAAGGAAAAATCATGCCCGGGGCTTGGTTGAGTCACTTTGCCTTTTATATTGTTGCCCATGGAGATGCGCTCTTGGCGTTTTCCCCCTTTTCAATTTTCGCATCCCCCGCTTCTCCAACATATCATCCCCCTTTCCTCCCGAGTGAAATATTGCCTTTATCACAGCCAGAGTCACGCCCCGCCCTCCGGCAGTTATTCCATCTTTTAACGGAACTGCTCACGAACATGTTTTGACAGAGCGATTCGTAACACCAATTTCGATAAAAAGTGTCCCCCTTGTGTCACAATTTTTATTCCTCCATTTAATTGGTGCAATTGTCATCGAAAAACGTAAAACTTGGGTCATTATGCTCATCATTTCGTTATTTTCACGTCTTAATTATTTAGATGGGGATTTTCAGTATAAAACGTGATGGTGGAAGGGGTTGCTAAGGAGTTGTTTAACGACGAAACGACGTTAATTCGGTAAATCCGTTGTCAAGTCACGCTTCCGAGTCGAGGATAACGATTTGTATTTAATTGTTGCCCAAAGTTAGAGATCGTGACGGTTGTTGGGCTGTTAATTAGAACAAATTGAGTTTGTATGTGAGATTGTCTCGGAGGCATCGAGGGTGATGGAAGGGAAAAGGGGGGATCGGCTCGTTAGAGGGATGAAACTAGAAGGAGGACCTGTAACAAGCCATTCCTGGTCCCAAACCCCCCCTCGTCACCCTTTTAAATCTAGATTGGTCATGATCATTATTGATTTTCGACATCAGATCATCTCACAGTTTAGTTTATTGAGAACTTGTTCTCATTTAAAATGAAGCAAACAAATATTTTTCTTTCTTCTAAGCATCCAATATTCCCAGAAAAACGATTTCATTATTTTTTTCTTTTACAATGAAGAGGGCACTTGGTAGCATAGATTTTGATACTTTTTGGACACCAGGGGCTCTTTTGGATAGATGATATTTCTTTACTACAACTAGGGCCCTTTTTAGATTTTTGATCTTTCTTTGGTTTCTAGGGGCCCTCTTAACTAGATTCTGTTCCTTGACCACAAAAAAGGTCCTTTTAAGCTTGATTTTTGATCCTTTTTGGACACTAGGGGCCCTTTTAGCTAAATTTTGTTCTTCTAAGAAGAAAAAGGCCATTGTTAGCTTAGATTTTGATCCTTTTTGGAAATTAGGGGTCCTTTTAACAAGATTCTCTTCCTTTAGGACAAAGAGGGACCTTTTTAACTTGGTTTTTGAAATTTTTGGACACTAGAGCCCTAGTTAGCTTAGATTTTGATCCGTTTTGGACACTAGGAGCCCTTTCAACAAGATTCTCTTCCTTTAGGACAAAGGGGGCCTTTGTAGCTTGGTTTTTGAAATTTTTTTTGACACTAGAGCCCTAGTTAGCTTAGATTTTTATCCTTTTTGGACACAAGGATCCCTTTTAACAAGATTCTCTTCCTATGGGACACTTGGGGACTTTTAGGTAGATTTTGTTTTCTTACGACAGTTATAGGACCCTTTTTAGTTTGATTTTTTATCTTTTCTGGACTCTAGGGGCCCTTTTTAACTAGATAGTATGTATTCCTTTCGGAAAATAGGGCCCTTTTCAGCTTGATTTATGACCCCTTTTGGACACTAGGGGCCATTGTAACTATATTTTGTAGCTTTACGACAAATGTGGTCCTTTTGAGCTTGATTTTTGATTTTTTTTTGTCACTGGGAGCCCTCTTAAATAAATTTAGTTCCTGAAGGACAAAAAACTTTGCTTTTTAGCTTGATTTTTTACTCTTTGTGGGCACTAGGGGCCCCTTTTAACTAGATTTTGTTCTTCTAAGAAGAAAAGGGCCATTGTTAGCTTAGATTTTGATCCTTTTTGGAAATTAGGGGTCCTTTTAACAAGATTCTCTTCCTTTAGGACAAAGAGGGACCTTTTTAGCTTGGTTTTTGAAATTTTTGGACACTAGAGCCCTAGTTAGCTTAGATTTTGATCCGTTTTGGACACTAGGAGCCCTTTTAACAAGATTCTCTTCCTTTAGGACTAAGAGGGACCTTTTTAGCTTGGGTTTTGACTTTTTTTGGATACTAGAGCCCTAATTAGCTTAGATTTTGATCCTTTTTGGACAATAGGAGCCCTTTTAACAAGATTCTCTTCTTTTAGGACAAAGAGGGACCTTTTTAGCTTGGGTTTTGACTTTTTTTGGATACTAGAGCCCTAGTTAGCTTAGATTTTGATTCTTTTTGGACACTAGGAGCCCTTTTAACTAGGCACTACTATTCCTCTACGACAAATAGGATCTTTTTAACTAGATTTTGTTTCTTAACTACAAAAATGGCCCCTTTTTGGTTGATTTTTGATCCTTTTTTTGGACACTAGACTCGAGAGGCCAATTTTATCACAATTTCATTCATTTGAGTTTTGCGACAAAATGGCCTCTTTTAAGCATTTTTACAATTTTTAAAACAATCCCGAGGATGATAATTTCGCGGGCCGGTTTTTACCTATCCGACCCTATCTTTGACGTTGAATAATTTATGTGAAAAAGTACTGTTTAACATGAAATATGAGGTTTTCCTTTCACTCGTTATTTTCCCAACATCTGTAAACGATAAAGAAAAAATTCCCTTTGAAATTGGTTTCTTTAACACCAAAATGCGAAAAAGGTTTTAAATTTACTTTATCCTCTTTTATAATGGTTTGGAAATGTTAATGACTGTTTCTTGCGGTAACGACGCCTCTGGAAATTCAAGAAAAAAAGGATTCGAAAGGGAAGGAGATAAAAAAAAATCATGGGAGGGTGTAACTTGGTTCCGTGACTCGGAATATCTTCTTTCATTTAGCGGGACCGGGGGACGTCTCAATTTACTCTTAAAATCACGTTTGATCATTTACAACTTTCTTGAATTTTAACGATTTCCCTAACTTCAAAAGGGTGGATTTACTTCGTTTTTTTAATATCATTCGTTAAAGGCTAAGATTCCCATCTAAGGTCGATTTATTTAATTTTTTGACATAAAAAACACCTAAAGCTTAAAAGTGCTGACTTCCTAAAATCCTACATAATTAAACTGTCGTATAATATGGGTTCAGCGATTTCTTTGCATCCCTAGAGTCTAGACGTGTTTGGACCCCTCTAGACTAGTCTGGGCTCGCTAGACTGGCTTAGACCTCTCTAGATTTCTTTGCACCCCTCTACCCAATGAAGGCATAAAAGTTCGACTTTTAAAAATTTGTTTTTATTTTAGCAATCGACTAAACCATTTCGCTACTTCAAATGGCCAAAGCGAAAACCGAGACGATGCAATACATCGTTTTATTTTCCCACCTGACCGTACAGCTTCCGTCGGTCGTGTTGTCCCAATAGCAGGAGCTCGCGGAGTGAAGGCCCGCACCGTTCTTCTGCATGATCGTGCACGTGACGATGTATTTGAACGCTTTCTGTAATTTCGCCAAATTGCCAAGGCAGAATTCGACGACGTTCGTCGTCCATTGGTTCACCTTCGTCTTTTGATAATAATTACCGCCGATCGTGTCTTCGATCGCGTCCTTAATAATGTTGCTCACCTCGTCGACGACGAATTGCGGCTCTTCACCGATATCTACAACTTCCATCGCTTTCTGATGTATTTTCGTATCCGGATTGTAAAAAATATAATTTAACTTTTAAAATAAAACGTGTGAAATAAACATCAGATGATCTCTACCTAATTTCTTTTATTTCATCTTTAAAAAGCTGGGGGAAAACTTATAACTTCCCATCATGAGTAACAATGGCAATTATTAGTGAGAAACGAAGATGGAGGTTTCTGTGTAACAAGGGTATCTTTGGACTCGGGAGAGTTCTAACGAGCTAAACCGAAGGAGGGTTCTGGAGAGAACGGATGAATTTGACAATTTCTCAACTCTATAATAATCCAATTTAGTACGAACTTATCACATGGAAGCGTCTTATACGAATTTGGCGGCTTAGCAGTTCTATAACTCCAAAAAGTTTTCCTGAGTTCTCTAAGAAGGCATTTGTCATCCAAAATAAAGTAAAAGTGCTTTGAGACTTAACTGGCACATTTACACTTTTCTATACCTTTAGCCCCTTCATTTGGTAATTTCCAGGATAACTGTCAGAGAAATGGACGGAGTATTGATTTGCTTGATCCTCAAAAGACAGGCCTCCTAAGGATGCATGTAGCGGCCACCTAAGGATGGATGTGGATGCCACCTAACATTCCGAACCTTCCAAAGCAGAGAAAGCAAACTGCCCAAACCATCCAAAACCCAGCCGCCTAAGCCCTAAACTACCCAAACCGCCCTAACCACCCAGACCAGCAAAACCATCAGCCAAACTGCCCACACACCACAGGGAGAGCTCAATGTCAAAGGGTGTGAAATCAAGATATTTCCAGTGTTACCAGATTAGGCACGTCTTAGGAGAACTAGGGGTGGCAAGAGGGCTACTGTAATAATACAAGTTGGAGCAGGAGTGTAATAATTAATGTTAATCAGGGAGACATTGGTCATTTTAGTTTTTACGTTTGCTTCATTATTCCTTGGATTGCATTTTTTCGACGGCTGCAGAATTTTTGCGAAAGGATCGATTTCAATTATTATATTCCTGCTCCAACTCGGTATTATTACAGGAGCCCCTTGCCTCACCCCCCTAGGACATGCCTAATGTGGTACCTAACACTGGAAGCATCTCGATTTCACAATTTCTGAGATTGAGCAGTCCTGTCTTCACGTTGTTTAAGTAAATTAATTAACCTTATGGGGACCAACGTAAACAACAAATCGTTACATATGTTTTGTTTCAATTTTTTTTAAAACTCTACAAAAAATAATTTATTTGATAAACAAAGATTGGAAGGAAGGTGAAAAAGTTCGGCAATTGAATACGAAAGGCGTCTGCCTGAGCGAAAAATTCGGTGTCGAGGACGGAAAAAATTAAGTAGTTATTCATGCAAATGTTGACGATGCCCCAAACTTCGCCTTGGCAGACAACCGGACTCCCTGCAGCATGCCAATAATGAAGGCATCCCGTTGTTAAGCCGCACATGAAGTTTTTACCGGACTTGACGAACTTGGGGCATTCCCCTTGGGGGCACATTCCGTTGAGGCAGTGACTCATCGTCGGCTGGACTTGGACGTCAGCAGCGACCATATCGAATGTGCTCACGCTCTTCACAAATGTGATGCAAGAAGTTTTATTCCGAATGCGAATCCCGCTTGACATCGGCATCGTGTTCACCCCCTTGAAGTCGTGAGCCGTCTTCAAAATAGCGAAATCGTGAAGTATCAAATCGTAAAAACCAGTCTCCACACATCCGTCATGCTTTTTAGCCCATTTGACCCGAGAATCAAACTTACACTTCGGCCTGTAACTCGCCAAGATGCGCAAATCGTCTAAACGTCCTTCAGAGCTCAGGAAAAGAATGCAACGGCAACTCGTTACCACCGTGTCCGGCGACATCAAAAACGCACCGCAGTTCAAATTATGTTCTGGAAGGTAAATCACAAACAATAAATCATCGAGCAGATCATTACCACCCACGAATATAAAGCACAATAAAAACACCAATAACATTGTCATCGTTGAATTTCTGCATATGGTTTCATATAAAAATTATTTTAAAAAACACATTTTTCGTGAAAATCATTTTATTGCGTTTTTCCACGAAGGACAATCAGGCAATAAATTGATTCACTACAAAAGAAAAACATTTTTCGAGTTATCCTCTTCCTCTGAACCTTTCGGGACCTACAAGAGGAGGATTCCTTCGTCCGATTGAGAAAAGAAGCCTTTGAGCTGCTCCACCACCGCCAAGGTCGGTCACTAAAATAATAAAATAAAGCAAAAATAAAATCAAAAAGTTTTGTTTACTTAAAAAATTTCCACTCCTGTCATTCTCTGGTTGTGGGACGTAGAATCGTTCTTTGAAAAGCTTCGAATCCGATTTTTTCGTTATCAAATCAGCGAACTCCATTTTTCTTTAATTTAGTGTCGTAAACTACAAAATCTTGAATCATGTATCATAAAATTACAATGTTTTATACATCTGGACAAAAATAATAAGCGAAATGGAAAATTCAAAAATAAAGTCTATCGCATTCTAATCTAATTACCTAAGTACCTAGTAGGTTACAACTATCTAGCCATGTCTCCATTATCCCCTCAATACCCTTAGAATCTTCACTAGTTCCACAATATCCCCATTGGATCCTCGATACTTATAGTATCCCAATACTGGGTTAACGAATTAACCATCAATCCCTCAATATACCCAAAAATAACGCAGTTACACCGTCAATAGGTAACTCCATTCATTTCTAGCCTGAAGAAGGAAAATAGAAACGACTTTTGCACACAAAAGATACCTATTTGATTAATTTTCTTGTTCATAACTACTCTATACTTAATGAATTCCCTTGAATTTGAGCAGTTTTACCAAGTTTAGGGGATAAAGTTGAGGAAATCATGACTATAAAAATGTATGAGTTTAAAGAACAGAAAACATCAACCGGAATCCCTCGAAAAATTGTTTAAAAATAGGATTATTTAATAAAGTTGAGAGGTTCGTGAAGAGATAGCGTTGCAGGGTTGTTTGGACACTAGCGAGATCTTTAGGGTTGAAATCGTACTCAAAAGCGGCATGAGGGAGCCCGAAAGTCTTTCAAGGACTGATTGTGATTTGTGAGTCACCACCCTTTTTCACCCCTTCATTTTGTCAAAATAACGTAATATTGGATGTAAAAAAGAACTAAAATTTCTATGATCAAAATTTTGTTCGTTACTTAGTAGGTGCGCATTACAAAAGTTCGGATTTACTTAATTAGAAATTAGCATTTCGGACTATTTAGGCTCGTATCCAAAAGGATGAGAGATCCTTCGACTAAAATCGTACATAATTCGAGCAAAATTTTGACTTTTTTTATATGAAATTTGACCAGATCATCTGAGAAACCGAAAACCATCTTTGAGTTATGGGTCAACTCATAAGGCACCGATTGAGGCCTAATCGGCTGTTTAGCCTCAAAAAGCAGGTGGGCTTTCTATGATTCTGTTAAAGGGAGTAGTTGTAGGGAGGTGATTAAAATTAGAATAGAAAGATCAAGTAGACTTGGTGGTGTCGGTCGAATGGTGATATCAGTGGGCAGTGGCGGTAGCTTCTGGATTCAGTGTTGTCCGCCGTAATCAGACCCTTAATAGTGAAGGAAACAAGATGAGCAAGAAATAAGAAAAGAAAAGTAGTTTATTCTTTCTTTTGAATCTTAAAATTCTCAATTTCTTTCAAAACGTGGTATAAAATGTTTGAAGAAATTTTTGCTGGGATATTCCATTGAGGGGAGGTTTTGGGGATAAATGAGGGATAGTTCTTCATAGGAAAGTAAGGAGGAGAGTTTAAGGAGAAGGGATTTGGCGGAGTTTGGAGGATAAATGGAAGGAATCATGGAGGAGAAAAAAAAATGGGGGGGGGTTTAAGACGGACCATTTTGGGGGTGAATAGGGCCACTGCACCTTGGGGGATAAATGGTGGAGATTATTGAGGGTGTACATAATTTGGGGTTTTGAGATTATGGGGGGGGGGCTTGTTGGGTTTAAAGGGGTTACAGGGTAGCAATTTTGATTTTGAAATTTTTCAACACTTTTTGCTAAAAAAGAGTGGAATATGGTGTTTAAATAGACAAATTTTTAATTTTGAGGCTGGAATCTTGCATATCTTTCAGGAGACCTGAATTGTTTACGATTCACATGGTCCAATCCTTCATATTATGGTGCTCTAACGACGCCCCTGGATGAAAGATAAAATTTTTTCAAAAATTGACTTAAAGTAGCAAGAACACTAGATTACTTCACCACTTACACTGCTCCTCATCACAATTAGGGATTAGGAGCGACAAATTCTTGACTAAAGAGGAAAGGAAAAGCTTGCAGATAGTTTGACACCTAACCTTGAGTTGGATGTGTTTATTATTTTGTTTTAAATGTAAACTATTACTAAATATATCTGAACAAGTCTAGATAGAATACAACAGTCGCCTAAATATAAAAGTAAATATAAGGTACATCTGAGGCTATTTTTGGACTTACAGAACGACTAAATCCACGCGTGTTTCTTTGATTGGGAACTTTTTTTCTCTCTTTTTCTTCTTTTATAAACGAACGTGAAGAAGACAGGCGAAGAGGAAGGCGTGAGACCGAGGGCAAGTGTGGGAAAAGGAGGAGGGTGCGAAATGAAAGGCGGCTATCAAATAACCTTGTAGTGACATCCAGTGACGTGAATCTGCAAACAGAACAAAATCACTTTCGAAATCGCTCTCTTTATAAGTACTCACCTTAATGGTGAGGGGGTGGGCACTGATATCCAATTTCCCAAATTCCTTAACACCACTATCACTTCAAAACTATCGAAAAAAAAATTAAAATTCTAAGCGAGATTTTTTTGTTTTCCTTACATTTTTTAAAACGTAAAATAAGATTTTCTTTTCACAGAAAATTCATTAATGTTTTATAATGATTTAATTTTCCTGGTTTTCATATAAAAAAGGAGGTTAAAATCATTAAGAAAATTAAAATGGGAAACTCAAGAACCCAGCATTTTAAAATTGAAAGAAAGGTCCTTATCCAGGCCTCTTTTTAAAGATGCCTATTTTTTAGTATTGAAAGAAATTAATTTCCAACCACTCTTTTCAAAAGTGCCCTAAAACGAAGATAATTCCACAAAGAGTTATGAAAAGGTTTCCCCAGTTTATGGAGTAAACGGTTGAAAGAGAGAGAGAGAGAAATTTAAGTAATTTTCCCTTCCTCCGATTCCTAAGAAGGTCTGACGAAGCTTTTCAGTGCCTTTCATTTCGTGGAAAATTAATAATCTCGTCTATTCCGATCGTGGGGAGGCTTTCCGGTCCCTTCTTAGGTTTCAATCCCGCGAGGGTTTAAAATTGAATCAAGACGAACCTTTTGAAGTCGCTCCCATCCAAAATATTCGCTGACCAATTAGAAAACCGCCCCCCCCTCCTTTTTTTTACTATAGAAAAACAGATCTTGTAATGACATCTTAGCGGGATATCCCCCATCCACAAAATATAAGCCTCCTTTTGAAACACTCCAGAGGGTAAGTAATGATCTGGCGAAATTTTCAATGGAATACTCCCCCTTTTTCTTCATTGTATTTCGTTTTTAGGATTCTATATTAAAAGAAAAGCAATTCATAATTTAAGTTTTTCACGCTTTAATGAACTTTATTGAAGGTGGAAATCTTATTTAAATTCTCAAAGTTTATTTATGGGAAAAAGTAGGGACATATTACTGATTGGATGAAATATTAACATTGTTAATACACACAAGAAAAGACTTTTTTTTTGACAAGAAGAGACACTTTTAAGACAGTTTTGGAACATTTTGGACGAGAAAAGACACTTTTTGACAGTTTATGACACGAAAAGACACTTTTCAGACAGTTTTGACACTTTTTGATAAGAAGAGACCCTTTTCTTTGTATGTACTTGGGAAAAAAAAAGTGAATTTTCGATTAATGCATTTTTGTCAAGAAACGGAGGTGATAATTTGAAAAGACTATACAAATGCCAAGCTTGAGGGGGGGGGGACATCATAAAAATTAAGACAAAATAGGAGAGAACCCAAAAGGAAAATTGCGTTTTCTCAGCTTTCTGTTGACCGATCGACGTGATTTTCTGGGATTTTCCCGAACATATTAAAGACGATTTTTACCATTATTCAATCCTTCAACAGGGGGCTGAGAAAATGCGATTTCCATTTTGAATTCATTATCCACCCACTCATACCTCGGTACTCAAATGTCTCTGAATGCCACAATAAAAGTCCAAGATAACTATGCATGCTATTGTTGCATACCATGTGCACGATTTTTCCAAAAATAGTGATCTATGAAAAAATTAAAATCATGAGTATCAATTCATATTCTTGTGTCTCCCATTTAGAAAACTGAATACAACTTCAAGAAGAAGTTGAAGAGCCTTAACATAAAAAAGAATCCGGAACACACATTTTTAATAAAGGGTTTACAACCGTTCGTAGATCAGCGACAAAATTTATTATTATTATTTTATTTTAGAACGCTGTTGGGACATAACAAACAGCGACAAAATATGAAAGTAATTAACATCTAATTTAGGCTGTTTTTAATGTTCAAAACTAGAAAAGACTTTACTCCATATAGTTTTAACCATGATCTCTCATGGCCTTTGATTGGGATAGATATATCATATACCCTCCTCTTGTTTTCATATCTTGAAGTCACTAAACTCTTAAGAGAATTTTCTGCCAACCTGAAACTGAAGTAAGGCAAAAAAAAATTGACATTCCCCCTACGTGCCGTGTTCATGATAATATGATGAGACTCTTGAAATATTTTTTGCTCCATCCACAATTAAGTTTTCACAATTTCATAAGTTGGTTCTTCATTTGTAAATTATAAAGAAAAGAACAGAAAAAAAAGTTTGCCTCTTTTCTGCGGAAATCAGCTAAAATTGTAATTGAATTAATTGAGATATATCATGCTCATAAAAATTAATATTTTACGTATTTTCGTAAACATGGATGTAATATGACTTGTGACGGGAGGTTAAAGTTAATAATGGAAGTTCTTATTACCTCCATCGAATGCATTATAACCATATAGAAAAGGTAACTTTCATATTACGTTTACACTTCTTTTTTTACGCAAGCGTTCCCAGTCTTAATTCCCTAGAACAAAAACTATTATTTTTTATTGTAATATTTTGTTCATTATAGAAGAAAAACTACAAAACAGGTAAGAAAATGTTTTATTTTAAAATCCAACAAGTTTTTCTGAACGTTTTCCCTCCGAGTTAGGCTCCATTATATTTTCTTGTTATTGGAAGGAAGATTCTCTTGAAGTCCTCAAAATCAAACTAAAAATCCTGATATGTATTTGTTTTCCTTTATACTAGCTGTAGAATTATTTACTAGCTCGAAAGGTTAAAAAACACAAAATTGATCCTTCGGTGAAAAAGATCGCTTTTGATCGTTCAGCTTCTGCACCTTGCAATTCATATCTCAATTTTTCTTGACTATTTTAGTACATAGTTTGGATATTCTTTGAACGACAGCTAGTTAGTAATTTTGGTGTATTTTTTGTGTGTAAACATTCGACATTTCTTTATTTTAAAACCAAAAAAAGCAGTAATCTTGCCAGACTAATCTGACCTCTAAGCTAATTATGCTATCTCCGGAATTTCGATATCGTCATAACTCATAAACCATAAATCATAATATTTTCAGAATAGGAGTATTCACGTGTTATTCACTAACTTATGTATTCCGTTAAAATCATGTTAACATGTGTTAATTGAATATCATGAATACCCCTAATTGGTTATTGCAGATAGATTTAACTTAAGATGGCTGAATCGTCATAACTAGGGTCTAGGACCGCATCAATCGCTATCTACCAAGTTTATATATAGGTAAATGGTTTATCTGATCATGACTGATAGAAAATTTCAAGTCAATTTAGACCAAAAAAGCAGTTACAATATGAATATAGAACTTTTTTTTACTGAATTCCTGACTTTTAGATTGTACTAATGGAATCTATTGTATAGCTATTTGGTTGATCCAATTAACGAACCTTTCCTTATTTCCCTTCTCTTATTTTGAAGTACCCAAAGCAAAATAAGTTTAGAGGAATAGTAGAAACTTTTGTAGATCGCATATTGTAAGCCAAATCGAAAGTAGATCGCATATTTAATTAATCAAAAGGAAGAGGATGAAAAACAACCATTCTCCTTAACGTTCAATTTTCAATCACAAATCCGCCATTAGAAGGATTGACGATTGAAGATTCAACGTGAAGGAGAATGATTCTTTTCTTTGTTTGGGGGATATTTTTGGTCGAGGAATTGAATGTGCCTTTGATTAGCTTCACTGCCTTGTCCCTAGAAAGATGAATTTATGATTTTTTATGCAAAGTGAGTCAATCCACGAAATCGTCAACTTATTGATGAATGCACTATGGACTCTAATTTAACGTCTTTTTAGTTGATAATTTGTTTGAAGGTACTGATTCTCTAGCTTTCGATCTCAACCATCATTGATCGCTTTAAAGTTTAAATTGCAATTTGGGCTTAAATAGGAGGGTTTTTCAACTACAGTATTGCAAAGTAGGAATAGAAAGAGATGAAAAAACCAAAAAAGTATATTATAAAATAATTGGCGACTTCATTATTCTGCATTAGCGAATATCGAATGTTTTTAGAAAATAGTCATAAAGTTAACTAATATCGTTTGTTATGTAAATTTCGTTGCTGAATGTTTGAGTTTTTCTTACTTATGGAAGACAAGAGAATACATGTCGTATATTTTAATATTTTAGGAATGACTGGTTTGTTTTGTTATTAATTTTTTAGGTTTTGCATAGGTGACGAGTCGTTTAATCATGACAAAATATATGTCTGAAGTAGGTAGAATTTTTTTCCATATTAATGTCGGCAGCCATGATCTTGCATATAGCCAGTAATCAAAGGCCCCCCTTCTTCCATCTTTTTTTCTCCTTTTCTTCTCTTTTTTTCCCCACCCTTTTCTTTTCGCCTACTCTCTTTGCCACAAAGAAAGAGTGCAAGTCTTAATCAGGGGCACTTGCGGGGGCTTCCCTAATGGAAGGCTCACACGTGGGCGCATGTCCGATTACGATAAAAAGAAAAGGTGAAGGGGAAGGGGGAAAAAGGCGAAAAGGACATGTTTGAAAAGGCGGGGTTGCAACTATGCAAAATATTTTGACATGCACTTCTATCGCTTTTGAATGTGGGCGGCCATTTTTAAATCTGCACCCGCACTCGTTTCCCCTTTCAATTCCCCCGATGGAAGTGCGAAACGTCAATTAAACCGACTTTTTTCAAAAGCTCACGCCTTAATTAAGGAGTAAATAAATTAAATTAAATGGATAAAATTTTAACGCAACTCCAACCTTCATTTGAAATTCAAGCACCTACCCCTTCTAAGGTTGGCTGATTTTTAATGAAATATTTAATGAAACATGGTGGATTTTCAACATTCAAGTTTCCTTATGAATGTTAGCATAATTTGCGTATACCTTGACTTAGAAAATTAAAATCTTAATTTTTTTCCTAAGAAATAAGGAAAATAAGTAACGTTTAAGTTCCTAATGAAATGCTTCCTGAAGAAAATTTTTTTCTACGTAAAGTTTATTTTAAATAATTGACAGTAAACTTGAAAAATTTTTCTATATACCTACATATACACTTATCCTTCCGTTAGGATACTTCTATTTCATGTGATTCAGATTAATGGGAATGTTAAAACATCAATATTGACAAACGAAATAAACAATTATGTGATAGTAATTCGAGAGTGTCAAACTAGTTGGGCATTGATCCCCCGTCCACCCCCATTCGAAACACCCGCTTATCCGATAAAGGGCCAAGATTGAGGGTTATCAACTCTTGAGTTTAATAGGGTTTAGTCAGTCAATGTACTAAATGAGACGTAGCCCATGTGAGGGGTACTAAACGACCACTTACCACTGATAACTTTGACAGTAATTGTTCCCCTCCCTATATATTTATTCATCTTTTGTCGAGAAAAACTTTTTGTGCTAACAGGTGTAATTGATGATGTCTAAAACGCCCTAAAAGCATCAATATTTTGTTGAAAGTACCGAACATGTGAAATCAGTCATTTTTTAAAATCCTTAGGCAATCTTCGAAATATGAAAACATTGTTCTTATTTGACATTATTTATTTGGATTTTTACAAAATGATCGTCGAATAGTATCGTCAACTGGAGCAACTTAGTAGGTCCAACATTGCTTCGGCTGTTTTCTTTTTCCAGTAATTTGCTGAATCACAAAGTTAGACCAGAAGGTTAAGTTGCCCTAGTTGACGGTACCTAGAACAGCTGAAAACCCGGAATGGAAAAATTGAAAAGAATATCGCCTATATTTTAGCAACGATCGTTCAGATGCTAATAAAACTTTTAGGGGCCCAGCAGAAAGGCCATCATAGCAATACCTAAAAATTTCAGCAGCTTCAGTCTATTAGATCAAATTAATAAAAATTATTAACCTCTGATCCGATTATAATGAAATCGACAGGAGGACGTTTAGGTTCGTAGGACGTTAGGACGTTAAAAATTATATTTTAGGTATTATAGTTATTGTTATTATAGTACCCTGAAGACGAATTGACCTCGCAGGACGCTTGGTCACACTTCGGGGAAAGACAGCCATTTCTTTATTTATCATTGGAGTCAAAATTGGAAGACGAGGCACATAAAGATAAAACAAAGATAAAAGACGAAGATGTAAGACTCAAAGTAAAAAAAAGCAACTTTTTTGGAATGGCGGATAAAAAAATTCGAATTCAAGTTGATGCACGGTTCGGGCAATGTTTGCCATGTGGGCTGAAACGAAAATGGTCAAAAGGTTGTCCCAGTTTAAATGAAATGGTCCAAATGATTCTTGTACAATGGTTTAGGCCATATTTCGTCCGTTAGCGAGATGAGGATATCCATTGGAGAGCTGATTTCACGATACAATCCTAAAGACAATTTTGGAGATTTGGGAGATTTAGGAGACGAAATGAGGGAAGGGTCAGCAATGATCAACAGCGGAGATTCGGCTCTGACAATTGGACCATCCAAGAAGAGAGTTTAGAAGAAATGAGGAAGGGGCAAAGAACAAATACAATTCCAAGGGAGTTGAGGTTGGTCCAACTCTTGTCCACAAGTTTGAGTTGCTGGTCAGCAGATAGGAGTTCGATGAGAATTGCGAGACCGGACAATATAAACTACAAAGACTGCTCATCGCACAGTGAACTGTGAGCGGAGAGTAGTGGCCGATAGTGGGATTCAGTGTATAGGAGAAGCGAATCGTTGACAGTGAGGAGTTCTCGATAGTAGATAGCTGAACATGATGATTTCCTTTTTGAGAAGATAAAGAGAGAGAGAGAGAGAAAACTTTATTGTTGGCAACTACATTTAGTAGTTTTACAATGCGTCAAAGATAGCAAGAGGAGGTCTAGTTGCGGTGTGTCGATAAAAATTTTATAGATAGCGTTACCACATAAACCTTGTTATTCATTAAATATCGTTATTTATTGTTGAAACGTTCTCCTTTTCAATTTCGCTGCTTGCGTTTATACTCCTTCAGAAATGTTTGTGCTCTGGAACTTAACTTCCCTGATTAGTCGGATCGCTGATTAGGAATCTGAGGTTTTTTGACACATTTTTTTTTCGGAACCTTGCCATACTCGCGAAAAAGTAAAACTTTTGGCACTTAGGTATTGCAGTTTTTCGCTTAAATCACCTAAAATATGAGTTTAAGCGACTTGACCAATTAGTACAAATTTTGAATTTTTTTTTTTTTAATTTCTATAATAAAAAGCTATTTTATACCAGATATGAAAAACTAAAAGATAAACATACGAATAAACACTTAAGTTTAGATTTTCCTCTGATACCTAAAGAGGCAATATTTAAGGGGCAACCTTGCCCTTCAAGTCTGGGACGTCTTGCGGGTTCCATAATTGAAACTAATAAAACTAGACTACCTACTAGAGTCAAAATCATTTTCACTTGTCAGTCCCAGGATCTTTATTTTGAATTAAAAATCAATTCTAATACTCCTATAATCCTAACAAGTTAATTAGGACAACAAGAAAATCATTCTATTCCATTTTCTTGTAGAAAATACTCCCCAACGATCAATGCTATGTATTACCTATCTTTTTAAAATGGTTTCTAAATTTAGATACCATCGCGATCGTGACACATTAACCTTTGAATTGGAAAAGCAATGAAAATAGACCAAACAATTGTAATCCTTGTCAATTCCTGGGTTTATAGTGTTTTTTCTTACAGGGTAGGGTATTAATTTATTTATCCATCCATTCATATTTATCTCTATGCTAAACCTGTATTATACTTTTATTAATTTCTATTCATTTTGGCTATTAAACCGACCTAAAGGCTAAAATAAAAATCCTAAATCATGGATAAGTTACCTTCCAGTTGGAAGTTGCGGTCCTGTAGCTCTGCATCCAGGGGAATGAGGCAAGAGGACTCCTGTATTATCTAAGGTTGGAGCTAGAGTTTAATAAAAAAGAGATGGTTGGATTATTTAACTTCTTCCCTTCTCATCTAATGAATGTTAATAATTAATTTTAGATATTAAATTGTTACCTAATTATAATGAGGTAGGTGCGCAAGTACATAATCGGAAAAATTGATAAAAATGATCCGGTGACCAAAGTTTTTTAAAATGAAAATGTTGAACTGATGTGCATTTTGATGAACCTAATTGTTGATAATTAAATAAAATTGGTCTAAGGAGGCCGATAAAGATGCGGTTGTTTTTCCACGGTTGGGTATTGATTACCGATGTAAATGGCGGTGTAGGAGAGTGAGTGGAGTGGGCCTCCCACCCCCGCAAACAACTCGTACGAATAAATTTAAATATAAATGTTCCTACTAATCATTGTGTTGTTTTGTTGTCGGGGACGGTGGAAGAAGAGGGAGGCGGAATAAAGAGTGCGAGAGAGAGAGAAGAATGGAGCGGGCCAATGAAGAGAGCCGCGGGACGTGCGCAAGGCATGGAAGGCGTGTCTTGAACTCTCCGGACGAGGTGGGAGAGTGGCTTGTCAGTAGGGTAGCTCAGTATTCAGTAGGGGTTAGTCAGCCGTGTGTGCGCCATGACGGAAGTGAAGCATCAAGGCCCTACCGTTAGGGTTTCCGCACCGTCCCTACACGAAATCACATCCGCGAAAAGGCCTCCTCAACGATCCCCTTTCGCCATCCACGAGCTTCTCGGCCTCGGCGGAGGCGGCGGGAATGGAAATGACCAAAACAATGACATGTACAGGCCGCACAACAACAATAACGGTCACCATAACCATCATCAAGCCTCTTTACACACTCAGGCCATGTTTACAGCCTCAAGAATGGCCTATTTCAACGCCCAAGCCGCTGTCGCAGCCGCCACAGCGTTTCTACCACAACCCCAGGCTCCTCTCCACCACGCAGCACCTCCCCCTGGTGAGTCTTTTAAATATTTACATTCAATTTACCCTTAACCACCCCTAAACGTCAAATTATCTTTCTAAATTCTTTTAATTACCTCTAAACACTCGACTAATCAGTGCTATTACCATCACAATACCACAATTTCCCATTTACCATTCTGATAACAGAACTGTTTTTTGCCGGTAAAAATAGGTAATTCAATTAATTTTCTTTCTCAATCGACCATCGTCAACCCTATTAAATTTATTTATCCTAAAAAATTGAAATAAAATATTAGCAAATCATTTAAATTAATTTTGTAGTTTTATTTGAATTTTATTGTTAGTTCTTTCTGACATTTTTGATCTACCTAAAGGATATCATATTCATTTAAAGTAGCTCACTAATCTCAAAACATGGACCAAAAGAAAATTTAAAATAATCGGTTCTTTTCCGAATGAAGCCAATTACAAAAAAAGAAATTAGTATTTTTTTTTGTTGCCCTTAATTCGTCCCAAAATTGAGATACAACTTGCCATGGGCCCCGAAATACAAGTACAGTAAAAAAATCTAGGGACCATCTATATTTTTAAGTTCATTTGGATTTTTCAATGTTTGACAATTGTTGATTTAGATACATTTCTTACAGGTATCCACCTAAGTATTGAATCTATCAAGTTGATAAAAAATCAAATTTTAATATACCATGGAACTTTTCCTTCAAATCACAAAGAAAGTGTGATTTCCATTCGAAAAGGAGGCAAATGTTTAAATAAATAATTGATGATGTTGGCGAAGAAAACGAGACTGATTTATACAGAAATGGTTTACAGGATGTTGTGTTAGATATGAAATGCCAAATTCAATACCTAGCTCTTTGTTTGAATTCAGTGAAAGTCAACAACAAAATGCAACAACCCAAGGAAATTAAAATCTAGGATCTAATTTTACTTTTAAAAGTCCACAAAGCTGCTAATTTCCTCTGGAAAATCCTGAAAAGTTACAAACCTACATAACAACCTACCTAAACCTAATATCTGGAGGTTTAAAAACCACCTGAAATTTTTCCCGAAAAAATATTTGTTTTATAAAATTATTCCTATTTTCATACATAGTTTCTGTAGCCACCTAGTAAATTACTGGGAACCGCTTCCCGATTCCAACCACATCTATTATTTGATAGTTTTCTTCTCGAGTAGGTAAAAGAAAATTTTTGTTGTTTACTCATTTTGAGTGTTGTATTTATTAAAAAAAAGTCATCTATCGATTTAGCTACTTGGGGTTATAAAATCTTCTTGAGTATCTTTGATGGAGGATAAAATGAAAATTTTGGCCACTTATACTAGGTACCGATATTACTGATATTGCCGTTAACTCTCTCATGAAATCCCTTATAAACAAAAGATATAATACATATTATGTATGTATAAACAATATGTTGATATTGAATATGGTTTACAAAGGAGAAAAAATTTCCAAAATTATCGTTGAACGTTCAAGAAGTGATCAACTCGTAGATGTGTTTTCCAAGTTGTTGCTGTTCAGTGTTCCTCATTGGAAAATAGTTAAGAATCAATCTGCTAATGGGGGAAAAAATGAAAACCTGTCACAAAAAACTGTCATATAAAATATAAATGATTCTTAAAGATAAATGGCTTCCTTTCCTTTGGAAAATCAGCTAAAAATAAATGAAAAATTCTTAAAGAAAATTAACTAAATCCCTGAATAAAATCTATTCATGTTTTCACTTCGAGGATTTTCCCAGATGGACAAAAAAATGAAGGGTAAAATTCAAAAAGTTGGAATAAAAAGGGAAATTTGAATAGAATACTAGTTCCTAATGTTAAAAAGGACCTGCTTACCTACTTAATGTGTATTTAAACTTTTTTTTCATAATTTATTTAACTTTTTGAATTAAAACTTTTGTTCTAACTTATAAGTTATAGTTATAACATTTTAAATTCTTGAAGTGGAAAAAAAAATTGAGATATGTATTGAGAAATCAAGGATCTGTTTGACTATACAGGATCTCCTCTTTTTCCCAAGATCGTGGGTTCGAGGTACCTGGTACAATAATTTCTTTTGGAGAAGCTAAAAAAAAAAATGTTGTAGGAGGGAAAAAACTAATTGGTATGGTGGATTTCGATGTACCCACTTCCTGCTAAAGTTGGTAGGAATCTAGTTTTTTTAACTGTATAACAGGTACCTACGTAATTGTATGAGAAAAAAGGTCGACAGAAAATTTATCCTAAGAATATAGTGACATAAAATAGGAAATTAAGATTCCAAAGCCAGGATTGATTTGGTAAATCTAAATTGCAATTTATAATTTAGCAAAAAATTGCTAATAAATTTAATATCGAATATCAACAACTTTTTTGGTTGGAAACATACTTTTTATTAGATACGATAACATTTTTATCATCTTAAGAAAAATTTTCCTGAAAGCCTTACTGCAGGGGAGTCAAATACCTATCAAAATACGAATTTTCGGGGGGAACCGAGTTGCCAAAAAACCATGGCTAATAATACAGGAGAAATTTTTCTATTATGGGTTCAAGTGCCTGCTAACTAATGCAGAAATCAGTAAGATACAAATCCTAAGTTTCCTTTGTAAAAATCTTGCAGATGTTCGCCTAAATCACGTAATTAACCAATAAAACCTTTTTATTTTGTAATTAATTTACGAATAGACAAAAATTAGTGCAGTTAATAAAATACCTCAAAGACATGTGCTGTAAAAAGAATTTTATTTTTATTATTAGTAGTTTTTTTAGGAAAGAACTTTTGATTGAGATTTAATAAAATTAATGCCTCCCATAAAAAAGAAACTTGTTATCGTTGGTGACGGTTCATCTGGCAAAACTTGTTTGCTGATAGTTTTCATAAGTAATCAATTTCCTGGCGATTACGTTCCGACTGTATTCGAAAACTTCGTCGCAAGCGTTCATATCGATAACCGATTTGTGGAGCTTTCACTTTGGGACACAGCAGGGCAAGAAGAATACGACAGATTGCGACCGTTGTCTTATCCCGAAACCGACGTCGTGCTCCTCTGCTTCTCGATCGACTCGCCCGAATCTCTCGAGAACATCTACTACAAATGGATGCCCGAGGTGAAGCACTTCTGTCCGAACGTTCCAGTCATTTTGGTCGGGAACAAGAAGGATTTGAGGGACAGTCTTGACACCGTGGAAAATTTGTCCAAGTTAGGGCAGCAGCTGGTCACATCTCAAGAAGGACGATACGTTGCCCTCAAAATCAAGGCCTTTGAATACGTCGAATGTTCGGCGAGGACGAATGATGGCGTCGCTCAAGTCTTCGAATCTGCCACTCTTGCTGCATTGAATGGCAAAAGAAAACGAAAGAAACTTCAATGTATACTACTTTAAACTAATTACAATAATCTGATTGTATATTCAATGTTTTAAATGATCATATTTTTTCAACCTTTTTATTACCTAGCTGATTTGTTTCATTGAAAAATTGTGTTCTACATGAGTTTTGCATCATGAGCCTAGAAAGTGGAAAATTGAAATTTTTTACCAGAGTGACCTTTTTTCTCAATATAATTTCGATTTAAATATAAAATGAAAATAAGTTTATTTTGCTCAATGTATTGGTGTAGGCGTGTATTTAATTTCTATGGGTGCCTTGTATGAAAAAGACACTTTTAAAAGGGTTGTCCTCCTACAACGCAGATGGCCTAAGTGGCAAACCATCTGTTCATTAGAAATATACTTTTGTCACATTAAAATACAATATTCTCTTCATTTTTCTATTATAATGGTTCTATGACGACCATGTAGATTGGTGTTCAAATGGTGTTCATTTGTTCGAAATCGTTATTTTCGTTGTAAGCTGTGATTTTGATGTTACTGAAATGTTTTTGCGATGAGGAAAACTGAGAAGTTGTACACTCTGTAACACAACACTCTGCCATGAATTCATTTTGATTTTTTTTATCTTGTATTTTCTAACTTCAGATCGCTCATACCAACAGAGTTTGAGCGTAAAAAACGAATAAATTACCATAGTTGCTTTAAGTAAAATTTGCGTTCTTACCAAACAAAAAGTACATCAATGATCATAGTTGGGTAAGTCGTGCATCGGGCAACAACACTCCACCAACATTCTGACCACCATCATAGCATGAGAGTTGTTCAAAACTTAATCTTTTTCGTAGACTGCGTTTTCACGATTTCAGCGGATGCGGATTTTTCTGTTTTGTGTTTTGTGTTTACCAAGGTGCCTGTCCTCGTACAACTAGGATACTGCAATTGGGCAAAATATTACTATTGCGATTACAATTCACTTAGGTACATGGTATTTCAGGTATTAAATCACTCTCAGTCATTTTTTTTTTAACTGTTGCCAAAGCCTGAATTAAAAACTATCTACGTATTCGATCCTATAGAGTATAGGTGAATTCTAATCTAGGAAAGCAAGTATTGGACAGTTTGCTTTTGAGACGGGAAGCTTGCTTTCTCTATCAGGAGACTTATATAATACAATATCGTTCACATGGTCCAATCCTATCATTTTATGGTATGGACCACCTCTCTATGTGTTATTAGCTGCATACAATTCCTTCCTCAAGCCAGCAACTAATGAGTTGTTAGGAAATCGTTAGTTTGTTGATTCAAAAAACTAGCTAAAACAGCACTCGTGACGCTGATATTTTGGGATTATTTAAACCCAAAGACAAGCCAAAATAATGTTTTGTTGCATAGTGTTATTTAATTTTAAGGAGTACATACATCAAGAGAGTACATCAATAGAACAGTGACATTTGAAAATCATTTTTTCAGTTAGTTATAAAAGATAAGGATCTAATTTACATTCTGGAACTAAAACAATATGATAATAACTTGTAAGTTTTAAACATAAAACAAGTTTAATTCCTATATCATTTCTTGTCGTCGTTCATGGAGTATCACTCATCGTGAAAAAAGTTGGTCTCTCCACAAAAGGAAAAAGAAAATTTCGATTCCAAAACTTCTTTATTTAGGGGACTAACGGTTTCGATATTACAATATCATCATCTGGTCCACGTAATGCTGTATTATGTGAATTTAGCATTAATTGAAAAATTTTGACTGGGACAATAAATCAAAAAATTGAATTTTTCTTTCTTTTGACCCTTAGAAAATGAATAGAAAATGTGAAAAGTTTAATTCCTGACCTAATGTGAAATCCAATATTGTTCAGGAAGATGTTTTCCCCACTTACTTTAAAATTTTTATAGATAGAGAATTCATAGCTGATCTACTCAATTCCAGAGTTGGGCAAACAATTGTAACGATATTCTAAAAGTTACGAATTAGGCAAATAGAAAGGAAAAAGTACCTACCTACAACTTTTGAAATAGTAGGTACCAACCTAATTTTGAAAAGTACCTATTTACTGTTAGAAAACAGTAGTACCTACCTAGTTTTAAAAATATATACCTACCTAATATTAAAATGTACACAATACCTAATACGTAGTAGACAATAGGTACGTCGTTTTTAGGTAGCTACCTAATATTATTCTTTTTATTATTCGCTTTCATTTATTATTCTCTCTTTTATTATTACTTTTCCCCCTTTTCTTTTCTTCCTTAACACCCACAAGACTGAAATCAAATGTAGATATTAGCATATAGCACTATATTACTGTAATCTAATAAAGTAGGTAGGTACATCCTATAGTATTTTGACAACGTAATATTTTGAATTGAATGGAACTTGTGATGATTGGTTTTAGAATCACAAAAATCGTTAAACGACTGTTGATGTCGAAGGAATTAAATGGGGAGGTTTCAATCACAGAAAAGTGAAGGGGGTGGATCTACGATTTGTTATAAGACCAATAGAACAAGGATGCGATTGAAACTTAATCGTTCTCTTTATTCTAGCAGCTCTTTGATTTAAGGTCCATTGCAATCACCCAAGCAAAAAAAAAAACTCCAAATTAAGATAGATAAAAAGTTTCCAAATAATTAGGCGATTTCATATTTTTAAAGTATGAGTCTGGAGCTTGCCCCAACATGAACTTTTTCAAAGATCAACAAAATTTTGGATGCTAAAATGTCTAGAATTCATGAATAACTTGCTAAAGTTTAATTCGATGAGTACTCAGGGAGCTCAAAAAAAAGTTTGAAATTTGGTGGTGCCTAGATGGTTTTTTTATTTTTCAAGTTTTTTTTTCTAGGTACCTCGTGTCCTTCTAAACACGAAAATTCAACCCGCCCGCTAATAAACCGAAGACCCCTCCCCTCTTTTACCGGTCACCCCTCACAGTTTCTTCAACGTTATCGATCCCAAAGCTCAACCCTTCCCATCCTTCTTATCTTCCCGTTCGACTTTCAACACCTCTTTATCCACTTTTATCATCTTTTCCGAAAGCCCACGATGACCTTACTTATTCCTCTCACATCCCACCCGACACCAGTTGACTTAAAATAGCTTATCTACAACAAAACCCCATCCCTCTTTTTCCCAACCACCAAAATTCGGATCGATAAACAAAGAAAACCGAAAAATTTAAACTGAGGACGACAATTAATTACAATATTAATTAGAAGGGAAGGAATTAGGACTGTTGGGAGGGCGAAAGGACCCTTGGAGTAACTGATGAGTGTAATACAAAAGGGTCTAGAAACGAAGGGACGCGGTTTCCCGCAATGTCCCCATTCCCAACTATCCTGTTGGACTTCTATTACACTATTATACAACTACTTACTTACCATTTTGAACCTTTTATCAAATATACTGCAACAAGGGAGCCCATTTTCTTGTCTCTAAGTAACAGAATTGCTCATCTTCTGCTGCTAATTATAAACTCTAACGATGAAATATGCAATATTGATCTGGATTAAATTCTGTTTTCCTTATTCAGAGCATCTTAACCTCAAGATGTTGCCTTCCTACCTCAACTCTTCAAAATAAAACGCAAAGAAAATAAAAATAATTAGTAAGGCTGGCAAAAAGAGGGATGGGTAATTAATAATTTTTATTTTCTTTAAATTTTCAAAGTTAGTCCGGGTGAAATTTATTAATTCCCGTCGGTTAGATATATAGGGGTTGGAAGGGCAGTTTGGGTTTTATCTGGAACGGGGGGGACCTTCACCCGATTAGGATCACTCTCTGCCTCTCAAACCGGAAATGCTCGTTCGTCTGGACCGATGGATAGGTTCAATCAACGCTGTTACCTGATTTACTAATTCCTTTTGGTTTTCGGCCATAAATCAATAGCTAATAATTAGTAGATTCGCCGTCCCGTTTCCGCCATAAACGGATTAATGCTGAAATTAGTTCGACCTCCGCCATTTCCCGCCCGTCGCGCTCGGTTTTAATTTCACTGGCACCTAATTTTTATTATCATATTTTAAACAAATAACTTATGAAAGCAATTCTATCGATTTTCCAAATTGCGAGAGCAGGTATTTAGGCATAAAAGGACAGAAAACAAGCATTCGGTTATTGGTTGCTACAATGTGTATTAAACACCAAACGCATTCATACCGCAAATCACTCCAGCCCATTAAAAAGGTATGGTCTGGTCTGGTTTTAATGAAAGAGGAACCTCCAGGTACTTCTTTCCTTTCCTTGGTATAGTACATACATCTCAACTTTGGGAGGTGGAGGCAAGAGACTTAAGATTAGTTAACTCGTTTTAGGAGCTACAGTTGAAAGCATCCTCTTTTATGGGACAGAAGTAAGCTCACCAAGAAGCCTCCAGCTCGTTTACAGACATAAACTGCCTGCAGTACAGCTCTAACTATGTTTTGTAAATTTTCACTAGATAGAGTAGTAAATTTTTTTCCTCTCGTAAGCAAAGCTCCTGAATCCCACAAGGTAATAAGTTCCTATTTAACATCTTCAGAGCACAAAATGAAAAATTAATTTTTTAAAGATTTTAAAGTTGAATGAGTTTATAGTTCCTTTAATTTGTCTTATATCTCTTTTTATGTATTTTATACTGCCTATGGTATGCTCAATAATTGTCACTAATGACTAATCAGTAATCACTAATCACTCATTATATCTTCTGCTAAATGGCGCTCCAAATCTATTTTCAATAATTCAAATTATTGGTATCGATCATTTAGACAATTTTTCATTACTATCGACGTATTCAATTATTGCATAATTCTTGTTCTCTATTTTCGTTTTGCAATTTATTGTACTCAAACGACGTCTATTTTATATTTAGACAGTATTTCTTTGGTTAGTTTATTCATATTCAAAATTTTGTTATTGAATTATTCATTTAGTCAAGTGGTAAATCAATAAAGTGGATAAACCCAGGTCGAGTCAAGTTTTTTTTTTATATCCCGATCCAAGAGGGCGCCTCTTTTTTATTTACAATGTTTCATGTGTAGGCACTTTTTTTCTTCCGTCCATGCTGGTATCTACACAGAAAATAGTTTTATACCTAATTTGTAATTGGAATATCTAAGGTAATTACTTGGCTTTCATGCTAATTATCGCCATTTTACACACAATGAAAGACCAATATCAATTGTTTTATCGTTTATTAGTTAAGATTTTATTCTTATTTTTTAATGACGAAGCCTAAACTTATTTATAGGTAGGCAAAGGTAGGTATTTCATTAAAGTTTAGTTTAAAAAATATATTAAGTACTTACATGGATTTTTTATATCTCTTAATTTCTTCACCAAAAAAAAATTCAATTATATTGTTACATACATAGTTATGCTTCGTTTATAGCTAGCCATGCATAATAAAAATGTGTTCCACTACGATAGCAGATTTATCATATTCCTATAAAAACTATTAAAAAAAAATTGTAAATGCTAACTAAATGAGTTTAAAAAAATACTTGTCCCCATCTCTATTCCTACAATGCAATGAGACCACTAGTAAAGAAAGCAAAATTCATGCAAATATGCTTAAGAAATTAGAGTTTCATAAATAGGTAACTTAAATTAAGTTAAGCTAATAATTAAGTTAGGTAATCATAAAGTTTGGTAAGGTAATTAACCATTGATTGTTAGGGCTGCAAAAGTTGTCATGACAGTTCGTTGAATAGAAATATTTTAGGATTATAATTTGATGTTAAAAACTTTGATTATAGAATGTTTTGGAGGTTTGAATGGACGGGTTAAATCATAGAGACATAAATGAGTGTAAGATGCTTTTTTTTATTAATTTTCGTTTCTTATATCACAAGCACATTCACTATTCACATAGAAAACACTAAGAAACACATAGTTATCCTTCGCTTCCTGTATTGTGGTCTGGGCAAAGCTGGATATGAAACTGGTTGAAATAATCTCTAGGAGATTCGTCCCCCCCCCCTTCCTGTAAGCCCCCCTAATTCTTCTATCGAACAAAAGGGCGTCCCCGTCCTCCGTTGGCCCCTGTGTGCGTTTCGTAACAAAACGTGCAGAACAAAAGCCGTTCTTGGTAATTAGCGTCGCCCCAGTCCTCGGGCTCGCACTTCTATTTTTCATCGCTCGACGCCTCGAGTTGAAAACTTTTTTTTTCGTCTTTTCTTCCTTCTCTTTCTCGCTTTGGCCCTTCTCACTTCCCTTCGTGTTTGTACTCCCTCCACACTTTCACACAGGGGCCTATCCTTGGGGCTAACACAACACTCAAACGTTCAACCATTCATGTCAGCTCTTTCTTGCGTCCGGATTACAAAAGTGCTCACGTTTCAAGCGCAGGTGACATTCGATGAGATCTCAACCACGGTGTGAACATTGGCACAACACGGAGATAACGTCCCCGAAATTATCAGCCCCTTTTATGCACAAAACGATCCCTTTTTTTCCCTTCACATCTCTTTATTTCGACCCTCTCACCTTTTTTTGAACAGAAAACCTTTCAGCTAATTAGGACAGTTCTAATACGCAAAATACTCCGGTTATAGAACAATAGTCCTTAACGAACCCCCTTAAACTGTAAAGTAGTGTTTCTCAACATGACCTCTATTTCTCTCCACCCATTCTAATTTAATTTTTAAAAATTTTTAGGCTATTCTAAATCATGAATAGCCACTCAACCTAGTAGGGCTTAGTTCCGGTAGGTCATTGATGGCTTGCTTTACTTAAAAATAGAGTGGGAAAGAACTTCATCCCCTATAACTGATACTTTTTACCTTCCTAGGTTTTAGGATTCCGTTTTTTATGGTGTTCTGATGAATTTTAAGCTCTTTTTAACTATCTTTGAAGTAAAACTGAAGAATACCATATTGTGGCTACTAGTTTGCTTGGTTTCTTTCTTTTTTGCATTTTGAAAAGTCTTTTGTTTTGAGTCTTTTTATATGAAATGAAAGTTGAAGTTTTATTAGTTAACCCTAGTTGTTATGTGCATGAAGTGTGCACTGAAAAAAGTACGTTTCCGAGAAAAGTGAAAACCCGAGAGGTTTTTTCGCCCACCCTCTTGACTACCCGAGTAGGAAACAGTGCCAGTAATTAGCACCAGGTTGAGAAAGGGACGAGTTTCGTGAGGAGGAGTGCCTTTGTGTTAAAAGGAGCGAGAAAGAGGGAGATTCACACTCACACATACCATGACACAAATAAAGAAAAAAAAACTCTAATTGGCGCTGTCTCTCTCATTGCCACTCTCCTACACCTCAATTGCTCAAAAACCCGACGACCCGCCACCCCTTCTAGTACTCAATTACCTCGCCTCTCCTCTTAATTGATAAACAAGTCGATTTTTTCACGTAAATCGTCACGCTTTCATTATACACGACATCGCGATAATAGGTTTGACGCCTCTTAATACTAATTGAACGGTTTTACTGTTTTTAAATGTTGTATGTAGTTGTAGGGTGGTGATGAAAAAAATTCGTTGCTAAGCAACGAGTGAACGCTTCCTCTCCAAAAACGTCCTCTAGTTTAATTCAGGTTATTTTAACTAATATTTCAAAATTTTATGAATTAGCGATTCATAAGTAGTTAAGCTCTAATTTTATAAATGAGGGGAAGAGTTTATTAATTAAAAGAGGTGAAAAGCGTTTAAAAACAAAGGTAGGCGAAATGGGTGTTTTCATTATAAGTTGATGATAACCGAGTAAGGATGAAATCAAAGGAGATTAAATCGAAAACAATTTGTATCAGACGGAGTATACAATCAGCAAATTGAACTTTTATTTAATTAACGTCAGGGACACATTTTTACGTCGGGCCCGTCACCGCCCTCTTTTCAAATAAGGTTTCTGATCGCTTTTCTCCTCCGGGTGCCAAACGCAGACAACGCCGGCGTCATGGTCGCCTCCCGAACCACGCCTACACCTTTAACAAAACAGACCTTTTCGATAACTCGTTTATTGTAACGTCGTAATTCAATTATTTCGGCTCCGTCCTTATAAATGGGCGCTCTAAATGGGAAATCGATCCGGGAGCTTTTGTCCCTGGTAGGAGTTAAAATTTGTGTTTCATAAATGGAAATTCGTTTCTTGTTTGGAATTCTTGAAGCAGCAGGTGTGGAAATAAAATGAGAGAGGGGTGTCTGCTCTGCGAAAACCACTTCTGTCGCCACTCATCCAAGCAGTAATCGATGGAATAACGAACGGGCGCGTCATGGAGCCTGCGAATGTTTGAACGAAACCGAAAACGGTGGCCAAGTCTGCCAAGCGCCACTTACCTTCCACATTTTTAAAACTTTAATAGTTTCTAGAGCTCATTTGAAGCATCAGAGTTCCGCCTCCATGCTTTGTGAAAAGTCTGGAGAATTAATAATCATTATTCTGCTTGCTGTATGGTTAAAGGAGTGTTCGAGGAATCCTTGTCAATCCAGGTTCCAGACAATGCTATGACTGGCTTTCTATAGTATCTAGGGACGCGGTCGGGTTCCGCTCGGCAATGCATAAGCTCCGCTTATTTTATGGTTAAATGGGTGTTATAGGCCTTAGTTTTGAAGAAGTCCCTGCCAATCCAGGGGACAGACAATGCTAAGAGAGTCCTTCCTACATTATCAACCCTTATCTACAATATATTAATGCGCGTTCCCAGATGATATAGGGAAGCCGCTCTAGCATTGTCTGGTCATTATTATTAGTTTTGATGAAGTCCCTGCCAATCCAGGGGACAGACAATGCTAAGAGAGTCCTTCCTACATTATCAACCCTTATCTACCCTATATTAATGCGCGTTCCCAGATGATATAGGGAAGCCGCTCTAGCATTGTCTGGTCCTTCTGATAATTTTATGGTTGAAGGTGTGTTATGTGTGCCTTTCCTAATCTAGGAACGTGATAGCGTCCAGCCCAGCCAAGCAAAAGCTCTTGATTATTTTATGATTGAAGAGTGTTCCAGGCCTTAGTTTTGAAGGAATCCTGAGGCCAGACAATGCTATGATTGCTATGATTCCCTATATTTTCTAGGAACGCGTTCCACCCCACCAAGCAAAAGCATCTGCTGTTTTATGGTATAGGCTGTAGTTTTGAAGAATTCCCTGTCAATCCAGGTGCCAGACAATGCCATGAGTGGCTTCAAAATTATAGCCAGATCTCCTCATAAAATACAGTACCTACCGACTGCCGATGTGCTCTGGATATACATTATTCAAAGAAAGCTGATTTTGTAATTTGGGAAAATCAGTGTCCGAACATTAGTTACCTGCTTAACCATGGAGTTCCTCCATGATTCCCTGATACCTGATTTTGAGCCAGTTCTCCATCCTTCGCTTCCTCACCCATAGACTCAGCTCAGAAGGTAGATTCTTCTAATTAGTTTTCATGGTAATGGCCTCGAATCTCCTGAGTTAAATGATACTCTTGAAAAATGGGAACGTCCATTGATTTTTCAATATCCACCACTCTGGGAATAATTTGGCCAACTCTTTCCTGAGACGATTTCCCTATCTTTAAGTCCATAGATACAAGTCAACAGACTGGGCCCCATGATACTATTGTGCGAACATTGAGATGTTCGCAAAATTAGGTCCTATATCAGATAATACACGAACTTGGATTTTTCTTTACCGTACATTGACGAGCGGATGACAACTTAAGTGGAGTTAGTTGACCGGAAAGGACTCCTCCGCCCTCGCCCCCCATAGTCGAGACCTACATGGCCCCGTTCTAGGATTACTGACGTGAATTCGTACTCATTCTCCTCAGGTAAGTTGTCCCTACAATGCTTTTCTAACCCGAGACGGTCCATTGTTCAAATAAAAGGCCCTCCATTGTTACCCTTCGCCCGGGCTTCCTTCACACGTGCCCTTCGACCGCACTTAAACGGATTACAGGGACCCCCTCGTCTACTTTTCACCGAAAACCCACAACATTTTTTTTCCCTACCCTCCTTTCCTTTTCGTTTCTGAAAGACCCTGGTAGGAGTAATTTAATAAAAACACCGCTTTTTTCCCTTTTCCAAAGTTATTCGAGAACAGCAATTATCTTATCTCCAATAATAGATGAAATATTATCCTATAAATATTTAAAAATAATAATTATGCTCTACAAATGTCGAAAACAACAATGGGACGCTCTTTCAACATATCAAAAAACCAACAAAAGGTCGTTCTCGATTCTTCCGCGAGATCGCATCACCGATTAGTGACTTCCATATTTTATAATTTTGAAGTATAAAGAATTTTTTATTCGATTAAAAAATGAATTACCACTCAAAAAAAGTCGTTACAGAAAAAAATTTCAATCAAAACCTTTAGATTAAAAAGAGGGATAAAAGTAAGGGAAAAAATGAATTCGAGGGTCGGGATTCACATATCATTTGTGTTTTAATATAAAAGAGAAAATGGGGGTTGTAAAAAAGGCAGAAAAACACAATCCTATCCTGCTGATTAAGATTTGAATGGGAATGTAGATTGGGGTCGAGAAAGCGAAACTAGCGGAGTGCGGAGGGGTAGAAAAACGATACAGGCATCAGAAAGGGCGTTTAATCAACTCTCGGGATTTAATAAGGGTCCCGGGGTCTAATCCAGTGCCGACAGGATTAAATCCGACCCCACCCTCTCTTTTCCATGAAGAAAAGTCGTTGCGGGGTTAGGGAGAAGCGACGTAGCGGGTTCGAACACTCGGATCCCTGAATCGCTCTCCCACCCCCTCAAAATGGCTTCATTTTCACCACCTCTGGATTCTTTTCCTCCCTTTCAAGAGACGAAGAAAGATGTTAGCGACTTAATCTAGCAAAGCTGAAAAATCTTTTAACTCTGAAAAGGTTTCTCTCTTACTCCCTCGCCCCCTCTTCAGTCTTTTAAATTAAATCGAGTTTCTGAAAGGCTTGCGGGGGTTGTATAAAATTAAAATTCTCTCTGTTTAGAATAAAACTAGTTCCGACCCCTTTTTGTGTACCTAATTACAAAACTAATTAAAACCTTTTTTTATTGTTTTAAATGGAGAAGAGCGAATTCTGAATACGAGCTCATTATGTGAGAAAAGAATTGATTTTCACTTTCAAGAAAAGTATAAAAATGCAAAATAACTAATTTAATTCCTCTCATTGTTTTTAGAAATTTTTATAATTATCAGGGTTGCCAGATTAGACGATATTTACTCTAAAGTAGTCCAAACAGGACGAATCTGTGAGTTCCCTAACATACAATCCAAATAGTGTAGAAAGCAGGATTTCCAGTTTTGAGAATTGGGCTTCTTACTAAACGGCCAAAAACGCCCAATTTGGTTACTTAGGAAGGTCCAAACAGCATTTTATCGAAATTGGGCGAAACGCAGAATTGTCAGATTGATAGATTTATTGCACATTGATGTAAATTAATGTGATTTGGCCTAATTGGCACTATGTAGTAAAGTACATTGGTCTATCGTTGCCCAAACTTCTAGGATTGACAGATTGAGGTCAAACCGGAGAGTAAATGATCAAACTGAATCTTCTCCAAAGTGGACAAAACGAAATATTGCCGAATTGTAAGATTTATGTATTGCACATGGATGTGAAATGATGCGATTTTTCTATTTTACACTTTCCAGCTTTGTTGCCAGTTTGGGCGATTGAGCTAATTTTTTGTGGTCTAATCTGGCACTTCTGCAATCCCACAATGTTTGGCTTTTAATCCCAAAAGATTGGGCCCTTTAAAGTGTTTTCATTTTGGACGATTTATCACAAATTGGGCTACTTTTTTATTACCTAATCTGGCAACCCTGCAATCCCACAATGTTGGACCTATGACAGCGTTGCCACTTTGGGCAATTTATCACGCATTGGGCTACCCTTTAGGGGCCTAATCTGGCAACCTCTCCAGTGTTCCTCGATTAGACGATCATAGGCCAAAATTTTTCCTTTCCAAAAATGAGTCAAAAACAACATAATTTTTAAAGTTTTGTCTTATCAAAATGACTTAATTTTGATAACACAACCTTTCTTGAAGCGATGCCAAATTTCAAATTGATTGGTCCGCAAGAAGGTTAGAAAACTGTCATTTATTTTTGAGCTCATACTCTTTGCCTCTCAATATACATCGCTTAAACTTGATTTCTATGCCGAAAATCGAATGTGAGGGAATAGCCCACCTGAGGAGGCTTATTAAGCAACGGCAACATTGCAATCCAGCAAAGTTGGCCTTTTGACTTTGTTGCCATTTTGGTCCATTTATCTAATATTTGCAACTTTTTGGGCCTAATCTGGCAACATTGCAATCCAACAAAGTTCCCCTTTTGACTTTGCTGCCTTTTTGATCTATTTATCTCGAATTTCGCAACTTTTTGGGCCTAATTTGGAAACATTTCAATGCAACAAAGTCTGCCTTTTGACTTCGTTGCCTTTTCGGTCTAATAATCTAATATTTTGCAACTTAGTCGTGGGATGCCCAATTTTTTTCTTCTCTTTTCCTGAGACCACTTTCTGATGTTAAATCTAACTTTGCGGCTTTAATACGAAACAAAAACAAAAAAAAAATAATGAAAAAACGAAAATCCAATGTCTAATAAGTACTACATAGCATTTTTGCTGGAAAGCTTTTTTTGTTTCTTTAGAATAATGGGGTATCAAATCAATTTATTATTGCCTATCCTTTTCTTGTAACTCTAATTTATTAAAATTTTAGCCTGATTTTGATGCAGAACAATTTGCAGAGATTATTTTAGGTATTTTTGCGCAAAATTACAGATTTTTTGGATCCATAATCCAGATTTGAAGTCATTTAGGACTTTTAAGATATTTCAATTTAATTTGAGAGGAAGGCAATTCGATGGCAATAGGTTGGTAAGTCTAAAAATCTTAAAAAGTGATCATTAATATAACTCCGGCATTTGAGAATGAGTGAATACTAGATTCAAAAACGGATTGCGTTTTCTCAGCTCCCTGCTGACCGTTTGTTTTGAAATTTTCCACAATTCCTAATTAATATGATAAGAAAAAGCCCTACAAATTTCAAGTTGATAGGTCTAAAGGGAGCTGAGATATCACAATCCAATTTTTGAGCAATTTTTGAGCTCGTCCGGAGTTCATCATAGATCGTTTTTTAAATTCTTTGACTCACCAACTTATTCCCTGTGGCCATCGAATTATATTTGATAATTAATAGTTTCAAGTTCAAGATTTGGTTAAACCCAACAATTTTCCTTCCCACATTTTTCTCCTCACGGCTCCCTGTGGACCAGTTGACTTTAAAGGCTCATCTCCCTGAAAATTTCAACAGGATTAGTTCTCAGGGAGCTGAGAACTGTAAATGCAATTTGAGATGACGGTCAACTCAAATTACTCAATTTTTTTCTTGAATTCAAGGATAGAACTTGATTCTTTTCCATGATTCACTACCATTTAAAACAAAATTGAGCCAATTCAGCCTCAATGTTATATTATGGACAAAAAGGTTGCTCACATTTGGAGGTCCTTAAACTAGCAATAACTTAGAGCTCATTTTTCTGAGCGCAAACTTGCTATACATGACAAATTTTGAAGTAAACTAAGGTCTGTGTGATGGAGGCTTAGGGCAAGTATTTCTAAGGCTCAAAATAAATAGAAAGATAATTGGACCGGATTCATGGATTGACCGAATAAATAGGTAGTATTTACCTCCCTTATAAGTGAGGCGGAAAAAAAGGTCCCTCTTGACCCAAAAGGGATGATTGACTCGCCTCCTTGTGAAGAATCCTGTTATTAATTAATAATAATGAGATTTAGAAAGGATAACAAAACGTAGCTCCCGGCTCGTTATTCGAGCGAGGAGATGACAGGTGTAACAAGTCTGAAGTAGTTCGCCCATTGTCAAACATCGTAGCAAAGAGAAGTTGGGTCCAATGACTAAGCAAACCCCGTTCTAACCCGTGACGAAGCATTTCCCTACTATTTTATTTGAGACAAAAAAATATTCGTCGACTCAAATGCCAAAATAGAAAAGATCGATAGAAGGTTCTCTGATTATTTAAATTGCCTTTTGGGAAATATTTGTCGGCTTATGAGGGGGAAGGGCGGGTGTGAATTTTAAGCTGGTGAATGAGGATTAGGGCTGGAATGTTCAAGTCGGAGTGAGAGAAGAATGTTAATAGACACGGTTCCGAACTTAATAAGACCACTTTGTCATCGAGACTGTCGTCGTAGTTTCGCCCTCGGCCTCGCTTTTATTAACTACCCCCGTCGGTCCGTCTGTAATAAATGATGCGTCCGTTTCTCTTTTAATTGGATACCGACCGTCCAACCCCCCACCATTCTCCTATTCAAACTCCACTGTCAATCAATTAAAATTGGTCCTTTCCTCCAACAAGCAGAAAAAAAAAAATGTTTTAATTAAAGTATCAATCATTTCTCAGTATTTTTCGAATTGGAAGACCGTTAGCGATGTGATGCTAAGAGCTAAGAAAAGTTCATGGTTCCAAACTTGAAAAACTATTAGTTAGTCATCGGACTGATCGAATAGGGGAGTGTCGTGTTAATATGAAAGGTGACAGGATAAAGGGATGTAGCATCCCTTTTTTTCTTTCTCTCACCCCCTCCCCTACGACACCTGGCCCTTAACTTTGCCACTTTCCATTCTCAAGTGGGATAGAATAGAAACTGTCACAACATTTACCGCTTTTATACAATAGGGGAGGTCGAATGGGTTACAATGATTACCCACTTCCTTCCTACAGGAATCGGGTTTCCATAGAAAAAAAAAATTTTTAACTGAAAAATTGTCTGAAAAAGGATTGCCTGAGTTATCTAACAAAATATTTGCTCAGAGACGACCATTCAATTTAATCAGGTGTAATTTGTTTCTACACAAATGTTCCAAAATTGTTTGAACTACTTGTTTGCGTCAAATACAAATTCGATGTGTGTGGCAGCAAACGATATTTAAAATTTAATATTGCTTTGAATTAAGCGATGAATGACGTCATCCGAAAAATATATTATATAAAGTATATAATATTCGGTTTTTGTTCTCAGGTTTTGCTCAACTACAGAAGAACGCAAGTTCGTTTCCCACACCTACCGGGTGCATTTCGAGTAAGTACCTTCGCCCCGTGAAATGATACCGTTGAAGGATAAAGGTGATTGATTTAGTAAACGAAGCGAAATAATTCGTTTAAGGCTTCCACGGAGACACTTAGATCTCTCTAACTCGCGCGCACCCCTTTACCCGCCTTTCCTTCTTCGGGCTTCCTATCACCGTAGTTAATCCGCATCACTACTTCCTAAATGACTCAATTTATCTATTAGACTCGCCAATTAGAAGACAAAATCCAAACAAAAATAATTCTTCTAATTATTTAATTAAGGTTTATTTTGAAATGGAAATCTTCTAATTGAAGCCAGTTTATATTCCTGAGTTCAGAAAATGTTAACCTTTCCCGTTTGGCAAACCTTGTTTTGCTTCCTCACTTACCGAAGGCAGTGGAAGATCATGTAAGAGGTCTACTTTTTTGAACTTCCAAAATGAAAATTTCCACTTGCCTTTTGCTGTCTGGAGTGGTCAATTCTTCTCCCGAGAAAACTATATTGAATTATATTCCGGTTTTTCTCAAAATTTCAGGGTTCGTTCCAAGACGGTCCCCTTTTTTAAATAAAATAGAAAAAAAATCGTATCAGTGGTTAAATAGTTATGAATTGTTGCTCTTTTTGTTTGTCCGAATCACCGAATCCGCTGACATTTTCAGGGATAGCAGAATAAGTGAGAAAGCTATCCTGACCACCATAGTTGACAGTTTTTCCACTACCTATACTGAACATACAATTATTTGGGGAATTTGGTTTATCCCTGTTGTATCTTATCCGATTCCGCACCTCCCGAAGCATTAAAATAAATCTTTTTAAAAAAACCTAGTTAGCTAGTTTTTTTTCCCTTTATGTTTTCAGTTTGTCCTATGCAAATATGGATAGGAAATCTAAGTCAAACTTACAGAACATCATTTGGGAAATCTAAATAACTATCTTGCTCGTTATTATTTTCTCTATTGTCGGATTAGCGATGGATCGATAGCACGTTTTTCTTAACCTTGACTTCCAATTCTAACAGGAATGAAATTAAACCTTGCAGACTAAATGCTCCTCTCATATATTAGAATTTAGGAACTGAATTGAACTTGGAGAATCTTCAATGGTGATCTCACATATCCATGTAACCACAGAATCCCTGGAATCTTTGGGAACACTTATTTCGATAAAATTTACTCGTTCGTTACACTCATTGTAGGTCCATAATTTCATTTTATATGCATATTTTAGTTAAAAAACGCCTTAATAAATTCCAAAACTTTTTTTTCTTCTTCAAATTTTGTATAACTTTAGCTGTGTCAAATAATCCGAAAAGTATCATAATCATAACTTCTATTTTGCAAAATAATTGCCATTTGTATTATTAGTTTATTATGTACCTTGATGATCTAAATCTAGAATGAATGACGATGTTGATGGTCTGGAGTATTAACCTATAGTACCTACCAACTAAATATACCAAATGAATTCTGAACACTAGAGTGGATATTTTTTAGTTGGTAGATACTTTGTACAAACCAACAATGGTGTACAAAGGTGTGTACTTCTTTGCGTGATATTTTTTAGCAGATTTTTAAAATAAATTAAACTTTTTTGAACTTGCCTTTTAACTAACTTGCCTCTGCTTTAACTTACCTCAACGAGATTATTGGATTTAAATAGCGAAAGAGGAAAAAACGAGTTAGTCAATTCTAATGTTTCGGAAAGTGCCGGATTGGTTAAGATAGCAAGTATAGGAATAAACGGGGCCAAATACTTCAAATCATTCAGTGTAGGTACTTGGTAAAATCAGATTTTCCAAACGCAACTGGGGAAGATCGAGGTGTTCTCTGAAATATGAATTACCTATGTACCTGGTTTTTCCCATTGAAACTAAATATCGATTTTTGTCCCACATGTCTCATGCCATTTCATTTGAATTTTAGCTATTTTAAGAGATACAAGATCGATTTTTGGTCAATGAAAAAAAATTGCCTAATTTTGATGATTTTTTTTTTCTAGCAATAAAATCTCGCTTGTTCCCTTTTTGTGGTAGTTTTATTTTGTCAAATTTCTGGATTATCCATAAAATTATCCCAAAATAGAAATTGCCTAATAGTTATTTGTTACTTAATGGTTTATCTCTAATTTTTGAAATTGCTTACTTAGTATTAAATAATAAAAGGCAACAAGTAGACAGGAAAAAAACAAAAGATGTCTTATTAGGTAGGTATGTTTGTTTTAAATTCCAAACACGTTTTAGGATCACAGAAAGCAAACAGGACAAGTGTCTTCCCTCGGTCGTAAAAAGGAAGAGGGGGATGTGTAGGCGTGAAAAAGGGGTAAAGAAAAAAAAAAGAGAAGGAGAGAGAAAAAAATATGCGAGTTTGTTCAGTTGTCATAAAAGAAAAGAGCGTGGCGACACATGTTGAAGGGCGTGCGAGTGTTTGTGTGTCTGTGTTTGTGTGTTGCACGTATGTGTAGAGGGGTGAAGGCTCGTCAGCCATCTTGCTACTCCATCTTGTTCCACGTGAGCTTTGTCCCCTCCCTTCCACACCGAACGCGCTTTTTTTCCCCTCTCTTTTCTTTTACTAATCCGCACGCATTCGAACCCCATTCACAAGTCACGTTTAAGCTCCACGTGTCACTCTACCGGCTATATGTGTAAACTCCCTGAGAAATTACCATAGTGAAGAACTCGATGTAAACAATTTTTTTCTCAGATAAATATCTTATCTTCTAGCATGATCTCATATAAAAACAGAGGAGGTTTCATTTTATTAAGCCACAGGGAGGCCAACATAATATCCTTAGAATGATCAAAAACTCGATCGTTCTTAAAATTTGAATATTCTATTCAGCTCAATACCTTTCCCGGAATTGGGACTGGGTTAGGAAGTTCAAAGCCCATTAGGTGACTTTGGAACACGATGATCTTTATTTTTGAGATTTTTTTTTGTTTTTTTTCTGTTCTTTCATCCTTTTTACCTAAGCCTAAAAACTAATTATTGATAATAGCAATTACATGACTAGGGTCCAATTAAATTCCAGTCTCCAATCATCCTGATTTGCGGTGTTAATTGATTTGTGACAAACGATATGATACATGATACCACATATCAAATAACGCCTTGATATAATGGGCTCGTAAGCTGCCACCATTTACTCGAATTTTTCTTACTTCGAAAGGGCCCATACTTGAAATACTGGGTTCTAAAAAGGTTTTAATTATATTTACATTGCATTATTCCGACGGGAATAATTGTGATCAAATAAGGGTATTGTGAGAATATCGAGTAGATACCTTCTTGGAGTGAGCTTCAAATTGAAATAACTGTTTAGGAGATCGATTAGGGTTTAGTACACCCTTCTGCTCAACGATTACTAATCCCCCTCCCCACTCGCCCTTCAAAACTCAACCCACTGTCAAGGGAAGATAATCACATTAGACGGGTACTTACACGCCATAAGGAAACGGATTATCTCCTTTTTGGATCGCTGTTCCATTATGCGGATTCTAGTAAATTAATAACGCCTATTGTTATATGAAGTCGTTTATTTCTTTTCTGCTTTTTAATAAGATGCTAATGTAAAACTATTGAGTGGGAAGATTCTTAAGAGGAAGTGACTCTTCAGAGAGACGTAACAAAGCGGAAGAGATGTCGGAAGCTGCTTGTGTGGTCTTAAATTATTTTCTCTTTTCTAGCGGAGAACAATTTCTCCAATTTTCGTCTTTTAAGAAAATTTTTGGGCCTCTTATTTCGACGTCCTGCTTTTTCTATTGAAACCGAGATGAGAAAAGACACGACTCAATCAGTGGGATGTGTTATTTTCTCTGTTGTTATGGTAATTAACTAGTTTTTTCGAAGTTTTTCGAAGTAGCTGTCATATTGAAATAAATCGTCACTTGGGATGACATTAAAAAACAAAGGGAACCAAAAAAGGATTGTTGTTATTTGAATGTAATCAAAGGTTTAAAACAAAATGACCTTACATTGGAATTCAGAATTTTTTTATTATTTGAGATTTTTTTTTCCAACTCAGCAATGGATCAAATCATCTTAAGCGCCTTCTTTGAGATCACGTAACTTTACGCAATGTTTTTCTTAGAGCTTTTTGGCTTGTGTGATCATGGTTTGACCTCTTTTTTTAGCTCTTGTTCCACGTCAGTACTACAAGAGCCCCCCTTGCCTCACCCCCCTGGTGATAGGTGGCTTGACCTTAACCGACAGGTTATTTGACCTTAATGACGGTAATTCCTCAAAAGGAATGCTTTTTTCAGTCAGAATTTGACTTTTTGTGTCTTTTTCATTAGCATCAAAATTATTCTTAGGGATTACTATTGGAAGGAATTTCATCCAGACACAAAAACCGTGTTGCACAGTTAATCCTAGGAGCTGATTATTATAGCTCACTACCGATTTGTGAAATGATAGAATCCTTTATAGATACAGCTGGATGGATCACCCTATGGGTCATCTTTTTATCCATTTCTTAAATTACTGGTCGGTTGTTTCGAAATGAGGAAAAAACGCTGAAAAAGACAGCTTTTGCTGAGGCAATGGTTTTTTCTCCAATCTGCTTGGGTGTTTGAGACCATAGTCTCCTCCTATTAGAAATCTTTCCCATTATATGATAGAACCTTATCTGCAGCTCGTGGATTACCCGATGGATTATGTTTTTTTATATTTCTCTGGCAAAGATTTACTTATTAAACCTGGACAACTCATGTCAGCTTCCTTAAACTCCTTATCTGTTGATCTGAACGCTGTCCAAAGGAAGAAGATCTTATGATAAACAAATGCTTCCGGTTTGTCCTCCAACTGAAATGCCAACAGAGATGACTATTGCAACGTCAACTAAAGTCATGTTCATGTACAGATCTTCTTACATCTCGTTTTTCTGTTGAGAACTGATGTATCATCATTGAATTTTAATCCTGTATCAACTATCTATATTCAAGGGTATCATTTACAATGGACATTAGCTTTACTTGTTTTTGCACATTTTGGTCCATTGTTGTGCTGCTTTATATTCCTTATGTAGTAGTAGTAGTAGTAAAAGTAGAAATATTTTTGTGTCTGATAATCGGTCTATACTATTTTTCCTGTGCGTTGGACAGGAAAATGAACAAATATGTGAGGTGTGTAAAAATAAATTCTTTTGTATAGCGAAAACTCGGGTGGAGCTGTGTCGCCGTTAAACGTAGGCGGAAGGGGATGGGGGAAGGAAGGGGACCCCCCTTTTGAACTCGTACGACAGGAAATTACAAATACAAGTAACTTTGTGTTCGACTGGGTGTTTGAGGAGCTTTGTGTTGTGCATTGGTTAGCGGGGGGGAGGGTGTAATATCGATCCACACGACGGGCGCTTCTCCCCCTTCACCGCCCTCTCTTTTGGCTTCCCCTCCGATCCGTTTTCGGTTGGTAGGACTGTTTTCGCCCACCCCCGCGTCGTCGTCGCGACCTGCGGCGGGGGTTTCCTTCGTTTAACAAGGTGGCGGCCGACGCGGCGGCTCCCCTGGTTTTCCGGCTTTATGGGATATCTACCGGTGTGCCTCCCCATCGAAATCCAATGTCCCAATTACCCCTTTTCAATTTCCGTATCGGATCTCAAGCATTTTCAAATATCCGAATTCAAGCAATCCCTTTTCACTTCATTTGCCTTCCTAAGAAGGTAATTTTCAAACCATCCTCCCAATGTTGTCATCATTTAGAAAATAAAGATTTTTGAGTTTTCTGCTTGTCCAGGTCCACTTTTTAGCAAACTACACAGTTTTTAGGCCCTGTCCCAAATAACCTTTTGTCCACTCTGTTTGAATCAGGAGGTCGTCGTTGTTCTGTTATTTTTTCCAGTGTCTTTTTTAATCCGCCGAAAAAATATAGCGAGGTGAAAACTATCGAAGCGATAAATTGGTTTGAAAGTGGAGTCGGCTCGCACATGTTCGTTATACGCTCATGCTCCGGTGAGCTATGGATTTTTTGATCCCGTTAGCCCGCCATCGGCGTCGGCCAGTGAACGCGTGAAGAGGCACCAGATTGGCTCAACCTTAATATTCCCTTCCCTGGAAACTCAGGCATAAACAACAAATTACACAATAACGCAGAAACAAACAAGGTATATAAAACCAAAACGATTCAATCGTTGTTTCGACTACGAGTTAAAAATCAAAGGACACCAAACTTGCCAATATTCTTCTTCATTATTTTTGCTCAGACTTTGTATGTAGTAAAGAATTTCGTTTGGAACTTAAATAACTCCCCCACGGGGTACGGCAGGGCCTAGCAACTCTGATAACCAAGTTTACACAAGATCAGTGATCACCAATTTTGCATACTCGACCGTGGTTGGATTATTGATGGCTGACCACTGCACTCATATTCCAAACGCGATGTCTTTGCCTGAACTCATGGGACTGAGGCAATAATTAGTACCTTTTTTGGTACGATTTATTCAAAAGCTTCAATATTTTATTGGTTTAAGATGTATAGTCTTCCCATAGCTTGGGAGGATTACCCTACTTCGAACTTTAAGTCGAAACAAACAAATGAAGTTTCTTGACTCTTCGTCAACTTACAATCAACTGCACAGGTCAATTAGTTTTTGGCGATAATATTAACTGTCCTTGTTTTCGTTAACATGAAGGTCAGAAATCATCTAGTGAACCTCTGACAATAATCTGTACAGAGCAGGTCCGGCAGGTGTATAGGGCTGTGGCGACCACATCAATTCGACTGACGCTCACCAACGTTTGGTCCCTTCAAGAACGTCCCTACACCGCCTGGTAGCTTCTGAATAGATCTGGAACAATCCAGAAGTTTCCAAGCCAGTCTGCAGCAGCGTAGGAATCATCGACTGCAGCAGTCAGTCATCTCCAGCTCTTAGGAACTTCCAGTCTCTCAGCATTCTGCACTTAGCAAGGAGCAACGCCATCATCCTGCCTACACTCTACAGCCAATTCATCATCATCTTATCCATAAATCATCAACAACAATCAATCCTTCAAATCTCTCCATCTCCGTTCCCGGCCGAAGCCCCACAGGGCTCCTTGTGTATCTATCTACTTGAAAGGTGCAGATCTCCTCTGTGATATTAGAAAGCCATTAAAATTCCAATGGCCATTGAAGCAGAACTTTGTATGTATACACATGGGATCTGATACTTAGGTCGAATTTGTGGCAGTGTTGTATGAAGAGGCTCGAATTAAATGATCGATTATGTTTCGTCGAAAATAGTTTTCAAGGAAAATCCATTTTAGAAGAAAATTTAAAAAACTGCAGAAATGGAAAACAAAATTGTGTTCAAATAATGATGTGGCCCCTTGGATTCACCTAGTGGAGTCCCTCATCGAGTTGTACATAGGTGATAAATATATATTATTTGAATGTTTTTACTTGTTCAATTAATACAGTAAGGTGTTGAAAATTTCTGGGCTGGGAGAAACGAAGTTTTATCTACACATTTCGGTTGGTGATTGTAGTCTGGCTTAGGAAATTTTGAGGGCGTTTCAGAGGGCAAAATTCGTCACGGCATGCGTCCTGAAGACCGTTTCTTCGAGTACACATGCAGACGTTTGGTTTCCCTGCGATGATCAAAAGTTTCTCTTCTTTTTCTCGAAGTTGGAGATTCGGGACACCTGAGTCGGTCTTTTCGATGTTTTCCGTGGGCTCGAGAGCGTACACGACTCTAGGAAAGGTGAGCGGTTCGTATTTTTCGGCGACGACCGCGGTCGGCTTGTGTGTGTCGTATGGAGTAGGCAAACTGGTCGGACTCGCTGAATACGCAGACGGTCTCAGTATGTACTGCTCGCCCGCGACGTTTCGCTTCTCATAGGGCTCGTAACTCCAAGTTTTGTCGCTCAGATTCTCGTCGAAGTTTAAAGGCTGAAAAATGGAATAGACTTCAGGCATTTTTCGGAACCATTCAGTCAGTTTGTATCACCCTGGCTTATTAAAATGTTTGTTTTATTACTTAAAAATTTAGATGTGAATGTTAGTAAATAAAGTCTAAATCATATGAGTTTTGAAGTTCTTGGTGACTTGTTAAAGAATGGAGTGAATAGGGAGGTCAGTGTTGATTACTCCCGGATCGCCTAAAAGAGGCCCCTAATGGGATAACGGGCCCGGGAGGATAAAGCTGACAAAAGATAAGTCGATAATAGAAGGAGGAAAACGAGGTCTTTTGATACAATTTAGCCCCTTATTTTTTTTCGGGGGAGGGTGAAAGCGGCAGGTCTGTAAGGACGAAGGAAAGACAGATTGATGAGAGCCCGGGACGGGAGGGGTAGCTGGAAGGGGGGGGCACTCAATTATCTACCACCACTCTTTAACCCCAAGCCGGAGGCAACCCTCCATTCGCCCTTCCCCTCTTCCGGATGAGAAAAATGGTGGCCATGAAAATTCTGTTTCAATTCTACGCCGTTCCAGACTCTCTCTTATCTTTGTCTTCATTAAACTCGGATGTCTTATTTTGGACACAAAGCACCGCCGCTTTATTGCTTGTTTTTCTTGAAGGAGCCAACCCTCCTTTTTTTACTACTCTATTAAACCACCCCCTGATTCTTTATTACTGAAGACTCAATTCCAGACAAAAAACTCTTTATTTTTCTATAAACTGCACTATCATTTTCGTAAATAATTTAAACTAAACTATCAAATAATTGTTAGTTTTAACCCATTCTGTGCTAAGCCAGTTTTACAAGTTTCCTGGGCGCAAACTCACATTGAAGAAAATTCACTGATAAAAAAAGGTTTTATCCTAGGACTATCTACACCATTAGAGACCTAGTGCAATACTGAAGAACTAATGATAGATGCCACAGTAGAGTGACCAGATGAAAGTTTTCATTTTGCGTATACCAAGGCTTTAAAATTTTTATCTGCAGATACTAAGAACATAATATAGTAGAACATTTAAAATCTGGCTAAAAAGGGGTCTTTTTTTGTGAAAAAGATTTAAGATCTGGCTAAAAAGGGCTCTTTTTGTGAAAAAGGATCAAAAATCTCCCTGAAAAGAGTATTTTGTTGTAAAAAAAGGTTCAAATCATGCACAAAAGGGTCATTTCTTGTCGAAAAAGGTTCAAATCTGGCTAAAAAGTAGGTAAAAAGTATAACATCTAAAATCTGGATAAAAAGGGGTCTTTTCATGTGAAAATGGTTTAATATCTGGCTAAAAAGGGCTCTTTTTGTTAAAAAGGTACAAAAATCTCCCTGAAAAGAGTATTTTGTTGTAAAAAAAAGGTTCAAAATCATTCACAAAAGGGTCATTTCTTGTCGAAAAAGGTTCAAATCTGGCTAAAAAGTAGGTAAAAAGTAGAACATTTAAAATCTGGATAAAAAGGGGTCTTTTCATGTGAAAATGGTTGATTATCTGGCTAAAAAGGGCTCTTTTTGTTAAAAAGGTACAAAAATCTCCCTGAAAAGAGTATTTTGTTGTAAAAAAAAGGTTCAAAATCATTCACAAAAGGGTCATTTCTTGTCGAAAAAGGTTCAAATCTGGCTAAAAAGTAGTTAAATAGTAAAACATTTAAAATCTGGATAAAAAGGGGTCTTTTCATGTGAAAATGGTTTAATATCTGGCTAAAAAGGGCTCTTTTTGTGAAAAAGGTACAAAAATCTCCCTGAAAATAATTTTTTTTTTTAAAGGTTAAAAATCAGGCAGAAAAGGGTAAAGTCTTGTCGAAAAAGGACCAATTCTGTCAAAAAAAGTGTCTAATTTTTTTTCTTTTTTTTTTTCTTTCTCAAAAAGGGTCAAAATATGGCTGAAATGGGGTTTAATCTCTCACTTAGATTGTCGAAACGGGTGCAATATCTGGCTTGACAGGGTCTTTTATTATCAAAAAATGGTTAAAAAATTGGCTAAGATGGGTATTTTCTTATCAAAAAGGGTAATAGTCGGGCTGGTAAGGTCGAAAATCTCCCGATTTTTTTGATTTTTTTTTCTTATATATTTTATTAAAACTGGTCTAAGTAGACCAACCATTAATTTTACTATAACTAATTTAAGGATTACAATAAGAACCAATCTCCCATCGGATGATTGGTTAGCCAAGTTAAATTAATGTTTTTGAAGTTTTGGCTTGCATTATCTTAGGACTATCACTACACTACTAGCTCGAACGGTTTTGTTCTTTTGAGTCTCCTTAGTTATGTTTTTATTGTCCAGAAGATCGATTGCCTCACTGTTGACATGTTGTAGTCGGGCCTCATGTGCTGCAGCAAAAAGTTTGATCTCATCTGCGACCTTTGCTACATTGAGATCCCTGGCTCTTGGAAATGGCTCTTTTCTTGTCAAAACCAGGTTCTTTTCCCGTCAAAAATAGTTAAAAATCTCTTTGAACTTTTTCGTCTAGAAATGCGTTATAAGGTCGGTACTCATAAGGTCAATTCGTGTTGCGTACCATGTGGTCTGATCCATAAAATGTGCTATTCTATTGAAAAATTATACCTTTTTGACTGCTAAGCCTAATCGACCTGCCAAAAACTCAAAATTCACCTTGTACATCAAAATTGGCGATCAAAAAGCAATAAAACATTGGAACCAATTTTCAAGCTTATTCAAACACTTCCATTTTTCCATTCCAGTCCGCCATAATCGAGTTCAATTATGAATCGATTGAAAAATAAATGCAGGGTTCGAAACGAGGGGAACCATGGGGCTGTTGCTTTTCGGAGGGATGGATTTTTATTATTAGGCTTAATCAAGTTTTTGTCAATTACCCTTTAACTCAATAATAAAACAGAATTACTTTTTTTTTTCGTTTGTTTTCCAGCTATAAATTGCCCAAATTTGTTTATTAATAAATTAGTTTCACAGATGTATGAGGTTAACTTTCAGAGACTCGTTAGACATTTATTGATCCGAGCGAAGACAAGTAGGAGGGCAGAAGAAGAAAAAAAAAAGTGAGATGGAAAAAAACTAGACGGGAGAATAGTCAAGGAAGAGAAACACTCGTCCTAAACAAACAGAAACGCTGGCGCCTGTCTTCCCCTTTTTGAAAGCCCCAAAGGTGGTACACCTCATGACGTGTCAGACTACTATCCAAAGTAACTAATTATTGAATAGGCACATTAGGTTTTTAAACACATGTCTTTTCATGGGAGTCGCCCGAAACGTCTTCCCGTGTCAAATATCTATCGGCTCCGCGTTTTTTTCCAGCCTTCTTAATTTTGTTTGTCATATTTTGACAGTGTGATGCTAATATCGAAACTTTTTTGGACTAAGCTATAATATTGTTTTTTAGCAAATGCCACTTCAGCTTTTCGGTAAATACTCAAAAAAGATATGGACAAACATAAAAATTTCTGGTTACGATCAAATATTTGCTCAACATTATAGTAAAAACGTTGCTAGTATGTGTTTGGATTGGTCTCAACTTTCGACACCATGGATGAAACAGATTTTATGTTTCTTATTTTTGAATATTGAATTTTTTTTTTTTTTTTTTTACATTTTGCTTAGATAGTTATCTTGTTAGCTAGTCAACATTATTGGATACCTAAGTTCCTTTTCAAGATTTGAAGTTATTGATCTTGAGGAGTACATTCTTTACGAAAACTTTTGGCAAAATATATTTGTCATTCTCCCAGTCCTATTAGATGCTTTTAGGTATTTTGACAACAATTTCTTCATATTGGAATCAAAAATGAAAAAATAAAAATAAAATAAAATAAAAACTTAAATAAATAGAATTATTTTGGTCCTAAGGTGCACCATTCTTCGAAGTTAGCTTTGTACCTTTTTTTTTTTTTTTTTTTTTTTTAGCGGATTTCCAGAGGAAAGCAGGCTATTGGGGCCGGCCTCACGGCGGCTTTCGGCTTAGAGGTAACAACAAGTGCAGGCAAAAGGACCTGTTTTTGTATTTTCTTGGAAGATCACAAAAAGTAATCTATTAATAAAATTAGTATTCAATTACATTTTCCCATTTAGAAGGTGGGTAGGCTAGTGTCGAGAAGGGTAGGATAGGTGATGGGAAAGTTGGGGAGGTGCTGAAAAGTTAGGGAAAAGGACTAGGACGGAGGGTGATCTTGGTGGAGGGATGGTGGGGGGAGGGTTAAGGAGGTGATGATTATGTGGAGGGGGTGGTCAGGTGGTCGTGGCTATTTTGGGAGATGTTGGGAGAAGTGTGGCAGTGGGGGATAGTGCACTAAGCGGAGGGAAGGGGGTAATTATTATTAACCTCCCTCCTCGTCGATATTTTAGAAATCCAAATGCATCAAATGTGACAAATTAGACCCTGGAACTATTCAACGCTTCTGATGAACGAATGGTGTCCTACGTTGACAATTAATATTTGAACAGTTACCGGTCTAGAGATGGGGGACAAAAAAAGCGAATTGAAGATACCCCTCCATTATTTACAAGTGTCGGAGGGTTAAAAGCGTGCCTTCAGTCGGTCCTCCGGGACCGGAGATAATCCGAGATCCCGAAATGGAAAAAGGAACCAGGCAACAGTTGTTTAACATCCCCCCTTACGTTTTTCACTAGATTTCAAACATTCTAAGCCTGATAATTCCGGACCAGTTGCGACACAAATTAATTTAATCTGAAGAAATGAGGGGGGCGATTGGGGTCAATCCCCAAGGGATATCGTTCACTCTAACATGTGGTCCACTTGTCCACACTCAGTTCACACCCCTATTTATTATTATTAATCAATTTACGCAAAAATCAGGTATAAATAAAACCTCTCTAAATAAAGTAATCCTACACCCTAAAATAAACCCCAAAACCTATAATTTTTTTCAAAGACAAGAAGAGAAATGCTTTTGAAAAGGAATCCGGGGCATGTTAAGGGTTGAAAAAGGTGAACAATAAAAACGGAAGGTGAGATTTTCTTTGGTCCAGCTGGCCCCCAGTTTTGACAAGGGCTGACAAAGGGCAGTATTACCTTACCCACAACATACTTCCCAACGTGCACACCTCTTTTCTGTCAATACATTCCTCAACCCCCTTTCCCTTTTACACGTCAGCATTTTCAGACGATCGCCGTCAATTTTAAAATTAATATGTCTCCAAAAGAAAGGTTTAGAAAAAAATACCGGCTAATCCTCTTAAACTAATAAAGTCCGGAGGCTATGATCCCCCACCCGTTCGGATAACTCGGAAAGGCCCTAAATAGCAATCATCCACAGCTTGGAGGGTGAGGAGACGGGAGTTTATTAGAAAATTCCAACGAAGCCATTAGCAGAAATAGCAGATCCAGGGCTGGTGTGCGGAACATGTTTATTGCCCGTGGAGAACCCCCACCCCACTTTCCATCACGTGAAAGCCCGCCAATTGATAAATTTACCAAACAGAAGGACTAATGGAAAAAAACGCACTGATTGTTTTTCATTAAATCCACATAATTAATTAGAATTCAATTTCGAAGAAAGTAGGACGGAATCCCTATTTAGAATACGAAATTTTCCTGTTGGAAGTTTTCAATGAGAGCGTGCGAATAAAGAAAACAAAAAATTATACACCTCGAAATAGTTGATTTGCCACGATGACTACCTCTTTTGGGTTCTAACGGCCGAGAAGAATCGCCGGATACGGGAAATCAACGAAACGAAACAGTCATCATCGAAATAGTTAATTTGACTTGTTCGCTCTTTTTTCCCTAGCCGGTGAATGGCATACCTGCTTAGTCACTTCTCGGTATGGTTGACATCCAACGAAAATTAGAGATGGGAAAAATATAATTTGAACACCTTTTTTAAACGTTAAAAAATTATAAGGCTAGTTTAAGCGTGTTTTAGGGTCAAAAGAGACTCAAAGTTGCCTCAATTTTTATCTTTCTCAAAAGTTGCTATTTTGGGAAGGAATCAAGGAGACCCTTTATAGTGAAATTGACCTTTGATGGACATAAAATGTCTTTCAAGCCATCCGAATATTGTGAGGAAGATTACGGCCACAATTCTCCTAGTTTTAGAGATAAAATTGGCCTTTTAACACTTTTCGTCCGCCGGTCTTTTATATAAGTCTAGTCTTTCGTAATAAATTGGGAAAATAAATCAGGAAAAGTTAAATAAGATTCAAAAATTGGCTCCCGGACGGGAATCGAACCCGCGTCTTCGAATTGGTACTCCAACGTGCTATCCATTACACCACAGAGAACTGATAATGAATGGATAACATTTCGGGAAGACAATCGACAGGCGGGAATATTTGAATTTACCAAATAATGAATGAAAAGTTGAAGAGATTTAAAAATTGGAGCCAAACGGTTGAGAAAACGAAAGCTGTCGATTGTCTTCCCGAAATGTTATCCATTCATTATCAGTTCTCGGTGGTGTAATGGATAACACGTTGGAGTACCAATTCGAAGACGCGGGTTCGATTCCCGTCCGGGAGCCAATTTTTGAATCTTATTTAACTTTTCCTGATTTATTTTCCCAATTTATTACGATTGTAATCCTGAGGTGCGGTCACCTCGATAACGAATAATTAGATCGATAAGTCTAGTCTTTTATATAAGACCTAGGACACTTTCGTAAGTTCATTCTGAAGGTTTGAAAAGACGTAAAAAGCCTTACTTCATACATAGGTATGTTTGACATCCAATTATATCGGAAGATGCCTTTTACGATTTCGTCACTTCTGGTATTCGCTTTATTAAAAATCATAAAACTAAAATATTCATTGAATAATCAACTTCTCATTGGCCCGGGAAGAAGTTAATTGAAGAAATTCTTTAACTTGTCAATAAATTAGGCGATAAAGACAGGTTTAATTGAATTGCCTGTTGGTCGGCCTTTGTAGGCTCTGGGGTGGGGAACTCAATGGGAATCAATAGGTTCCCTCCTAGGGGCGAAACGAGGGGAAATGAGCAAGAAAGTAAGCGGCTACCCTTTTTTCCTCTTTTCGATTATAAACAAAATTAATAATTTTTTTCTCTTCAATTTAATTATAACCTCTTTTTCTAGAGTGGTAAAAAAGCTCTTAAATATTCACGAAGTGTGTTTAAAATCCCCTGAGAGGACAACATCCTCTTTAGCACTTGGAGGGCCTTTTTATTCTCGACTTTTACGTCTTTTTGTTGACATGAGGCAATTTAATCAAAAAATAGTTCTTGAAGGCGAAACCATCATGTCCTAAAGGTCTTTCGTGTTAAAATCAACCCGCAACACTTTCAAGTCTTTAAGGACCCTTACAAAATACATAATTTTAATTTTTTTTTTTTTTTTTTTTTTTTTTTTTTTTTTTTTTTTTTTTTTTTTTTTTTTTTTGTTCTAGGCCTTGGACATCTACACCAAGACTCAAATAAAGAATATTCCTCAGAAACGTTGACCGGTTTCGGCTCGACGAAGAAAAAGAAAAAAAGGCGCCATAGGTACCGCATAATTTTTTAAATTTTTAAATTTTAACGCTTTTCTGTTTCCAGAACGATATTTACAAGTTACCAACTGGAAGAATTAGAAAAGGCCTTCAAAGAAGCTCACTATCCGGATGTATACGCTAGAGAAATGTTATCCTTAAAAACAGATTTGCCAGAAGATAGGATACAGGTGAGCCTCTAATTAAATTAATTAAATTTTAAACATTCAAAGAATCGTATTGTTTAATTTAATTGAGCCTGGCGATTAAGGGAGAATGGGGTTGTTTAAAAAAACATGTGAATAAGTAACCCGTTTTTTCATCAACGTGTAATTATTTAAAAAAATTATGTTGGCACTATGGGAAGAGTGAATAGACCTTTTGTGATGGTCAATTAGGGTTTTGAGGGTAAGAGATAATTAGTAACGAAGTATATAATGGGGTTTGGCGGGATGGGGAGGTTGCCACGCGCAGAGGAGACTAATTTATATTGAACGAACCCGTCAGTCACAGCGTGAATTCTGAAAACTGGGTGGGTGAAATAATGATTTTGTATCTTCACACACCAATTATTTTAGTGAGAGAAAGAGATAAAAAATAATAAAGAGAATTCGGGCGTTGTTCGAGGCCTATGATGCTAAAAATAACCCCTCTTTCTAACTGTCACGTTTCAAGGAGTTGAGATGACTCGTCGATTATCCTATACGGAGAGTACACATTACGACGTCAGTCTGCCAATTATGAGGGTTTGGGGTCCTTGGAAAAAAAGATGATGAGGGTTGTTCAAATAAAAGAAACTGAGAAAAAATTATCTGAGATTATAGGACTCCTGTCATAACCGTTTTGTAGAAAAGGCTCAATTGAAGTAAAAACTCGTTAAAACTCCCTAAACTGCTTTAATTAGAGCAACTCAAAAAGATAACGTTTCTCAGCTTCTTGTGAAAAAGCCCTGAAAATTTGAAATATAAAGTGATCTTGAAAAAAAAAAAAAAAAAAAAAAAAAAAAAAAACTTCTGTTTTAGGTTTGCTCAAAATATGGTTTCTAACCAGTTTTTTTTTTTTTTTTTTTTTTTTTTTTTTTTTTTTTTTTGCTGTGGACAACCTATTTTCAGTAAATTGGGTATTTTTGTGTTTGAAATTTTAAACAAAACTTTAGTTTTTCCATGTTTTTTGGAGCAAGAAACACGAACCTGATGTTCATTTGAAGATAAAAACTTGCTCTGTGCAAAAATACACTTAAAATTTACGAAAAATGATGGATTTTTGAGGGTGCTTTACTACCTAAAAAATTTGGGTACCCGTGGAAGTGTATTTTTTCGTCGCAGGTTTAAAATTGGGGTATATTTAATTGTTGAAATTTTTTTTTTTTTTATATCTCATCAATAGACGCTTAAATGAAGAACATTTTCCACTTTGTTGTGCATTCCTATCTATCTTAATTTTGGAGAAAATAATTTTTTTCTGAAATCACAAAACAGCGATTTTCTGGAAAACGGGTAGAGATTGTAAGCTGAAACTGGGAAAAAGTATTCTTCCTACCAAAGGCTACATTTTGGACTTTTTTCTTTGAAATTTCCAGATGAGGCCGATTCCAGGTGCTTACCTACGCCCTTATGTTTTTCAATTTTTACTGCCCAGATTTGCTTCATTCAGAAATATGTTTCCGTGATCCCCAGAGCCTCCTGATCACGAATATATCCGCCTCAAGCCTGGGAGCCTCCGTGAGACCGACCTCAATACCCTGATTTCCTCCAGAAAACCCTAAAATGCACCAAAATGAACTCATTATATCATAATAACGTTCGTGGCAGCGTTCCGCCTCGCCAAGCTTAACTTTATTTTGGTGTAGGCTCTTTTTCAATAATACCTTCACAGAAACCTCCTTGTACATTTCTTAGACAATTTTAGTTTAAAAAAAAAAAAAAAAATTCACATAGAAACACAAAGAAAGACAATATAAAGCTAAAAAATTTATATTACCCTTTATCGAATTATAAATAAAACGATTAGCCTTATTATTGGTCAAATGAGGCGTAGTTTTTTCGTTCAAGCCTCAATTCTAGCGAGATAATTGAGTCTACGATAAACAAATTACCTATTTTGTTTTTTTCATGTTTTCTAATTAAAATGCCTGCTTGAAAAAGTGGACGACTTATTGTGCAAAAGCTTCACAATCGAATAAAGAAATATAGTGAAAAATTAGAGTAAGGTAAAAGAGACAATTTCACCCTCGCTGTATTTCGGTGGATGTTGAGGAGGGGTGGAGATGGCGAAGGGGGAGGGAGTGGTGAAATCCAATTTGATATGATCCGATTGTACATCCTTCCGACCGTGATAACAGGATTCTCTCTCCATAGTCACTCCCATAAAACGGCTCAATGATGTCCGGATCTAACTTACTTCCTTTCTCCAATTTTAAACATTCCCTTAAGCCCCTAAGAGCGGACCCTAATTGCCATTTTAAGTCCCATTCTTTTTTAAATTAAAATATAAGACGATACAGATGCTACGTTGCGACCAAAAAAGGTTTTCGATAGTAATTGCAAAAATGGTTGAGTTTGGTATGTCAGGGGAGGGTCGAGGAAAGTAGGCGAGGTGTTTGGGGGGGGGGGAGTTGTGAAGCTTTAGCTCCTGTAGAGCTTCGAATTTTTTAGAAAGTTGTAGTTTGGGGTTCCACCTCCATATACCACATTTTTTGGAAGTGAAGGGTCAAAAGTTCGATTCGAATTAATTGAAAGATTTGAATTAGAATTGGCGTAGCACCTGGGTCTCGAATTTCCCCCGAAAATGTAGCCTTTGGTAGGAAGAATACTTGTGCCAAGTTTCAGCTTCGGATCTCTACCTTTTTCAAGAAGTTTTTCAAGTGTTTTGTGATTTCATAAAATAATTTTTTTTTCTCTCTCATAACCTAAGATAGATAGGAATCCGCAACAAAATGGAAATTTTCTAGGTGTGAGTTTTTCAAAAAAAAAAATTTTTTTTTTTTTCAATAAGTGAAAATGCCCCAAATTTTAACAAATTGTACCTTTGATGCTAAGAAAAAATATTTAAAAACTCATAAAAATCGTCATTTTTCGCAAGTTTTGGGGGGTATTTCTGTTCATAGCAATTTTCTATCTTAGAAATTAACTTCAGATTCGTGTTCCTTTCCCCAAAAAACATCGAAAAACTACAGTTTTCTTTGAAATTCCCAACATAATTATACCCTATTTACTGGGACATGCTTGCTGTAATCTACAATATAGGAACAGCAAATTTTTTTTCCACTAAAACGGCTTCGGAATTGTGTTTTTCACCCTAAAAATAGTTAGAATCCATATTTTGGTCGAAATCTAAAAATGAAAATTTTTTTTAGTCAAAAGCACAATATTGGCCTCGCGACATCCCAATTTTTTTTTTTTTTTTTTTGGACATTTGAAACGAAACTATTGTTTTTCCATGTTTTTGAGGCGAGGAACACGAATATGAAGTTAGTTTTGAGATAAAAAGTTGCCATGAGCAAAAATACCCTCAAAATGTGCCAACAATGATGATTTTTTAGGGTTTTCAATGAGTTAAAAATTTAATAAATTACCGACTTCTTCAAAGTTTTTATTGTTAAAATTAGAGCATTTTTAATAGATGAAAATTTTTTTAAAAAAATCTCACACATAGAGGTCTAAATGAGAATTATTTTCCATTTTGTTGCGCATTCCTGTCTATCTTAGTTTTCGAGAAAAAAAAAATTATTTCTGAAACACAAAACATCAATTTTCTATATCCGAAGCTGAAACTATGCACACTTGTAGAAGAATACTTATTCTTCTAAACACAAGCTAAATTTGAGAATTTTGTGGAGGATATTCCATGATGAGGACGATTCCAGGTGCTTACGGGCCTTGAAGGATTGAAGGGAAATCCAAGTTTTGAGGTTGAAAAATAGGTTTCAAAATATCTAAAGATCTGAGTAATGTGAGTTTTCCAAGAGGGGTTCTCAATCGAAACCGAGCGAGGATTTCTGTTGTGTTGCAGGGGTGGAAAAGTCGGTTTGATTGGCCCAAATGCCCCTCAGGAGTTTCCCTCCGTTGTTCTCCCCCTATGGATCGAGTCTGCGCCCTTAAACCCGCCCTCAATATTAACCCCCCACAACTTCAGAGTTTCCTCACAACAAAAACCTTTCAACCTCGAGTATTATTAGCTTTTTGTTTATATTTCACTACATTTCCACCATTTCTACTAAAAATTTTATAATCCTCAGTAACAAAAATCAACTTTTTTTCTATAAAAAAAAAAATTTCTTTTGTCCTCATTCGAAAAAACTCTTTGAAAACCTATAATATGGAACTTTTCCATAAAGAGGGTAGATAATAAAAGAAAAAATGAAGAAAAGGCCTCTTGTTGTAAAGAAATATAAACGAGCAGTGATTCGATATGGAGGAGGGGTTAAAAAAAGGAATTAAACGCTCGGATAAATACAAGGGCTGAAATGCCTTGTTAATTGAAACGTTTGGGGAAAAAAAAGCTTTCAAAGATTTTTTCCCTCTCTTTCCATCCCAGACTGAGGGTTTTCCCCCCTTTAAAACGAAACCAAAGGAAAAAAAAATCCAAAAAAAATTTCAGAGGGAAGAATACTTCCAAGAAACTAATCCACTTCATTCATCGAAGGGTAACGAAACCCCCTCCCACATGTCCAAATAAACGCAAAAGATCGACTTTGTTCCCTGGCAAACAATCAGCGATTGTGAAGACATCAAAGGTTTTTTTCGATTTTTTTTTTACGTGGATTAAAATCTTATCTTTCACAAAAAGTCATGATCAAATGATTTTGTGGATATTTTGAAAAAAATTGAAGAAAAGGTCGTTTTTACTTGAAAGGTCATACAAAGCCTAAAAAATTTACAAAAAAAAATTATTTTATTATTAGCATAGGATTGCTTTTGAAGTTAGGAAACGTTGAAGAATTCTTAATTAAAGTTGGTAAGAAATTTTCATTGCTCCCTTCCTTTAGGTTGTGAAAATTGAATTAATTTAACGCTCCTTGAAAAGAATAATTCTTGAAACAAAGTTAAGGTAAGTAACTTAAGAGGAAAATAGGTCAAAAAAGTTGAAATTAATCTCATTTACGTTACTTCAATTATTCTATTATTTCCTTAAAATATCTTTACCCTCGAACGAGCAGAAGAGAGGAAAAAAAAAAGGGAAGGGGGCTCTGAAATTTTCCTGTCCCCTTATAAAGAGGAAGATATTTTATAACGAAGGAAAAAGGATACCCGGAGAGAAAGATGCAAAGCGCTTGTTAAGAGTCCGCGCGATTCCTCATTACCGGAACCTTGAAGGGTTGGGGAGTCTCGTGTGCTTCCATTTTCTCCCTCCTTTGTTATAATTTAATTATTAATTTTACGGAGGAGGATTCGTTAAAAGGGAGGAGAAAAGGCCTCCTATTAGTCATTTGAGAATTTATATATTAAGGTATTGCAGCGAGGGGGAAGATAATTACAGAGTTCATTAGCGCCCTGGGAAAGGCTCAGACGAGAAGTCCACGTTTTCGCCGGCGTTCCTCTCTTTTCCCTCAACCATCCTCAAAAGGGTAAAAGGAGAAAATTCCTTAACTCAAGTGCTCGGGAAATTTAACAATCCATGTAACTAACTAATTTTTTTTTTTAATAAACTTGCAATTTAAACTTTTTTCCTTACCTTCTTGACACCAAAATTGGCAATTATTAAGGCAAATAAGTTCGTTAGTTTTGCCATTTCGCTTAACAAGTCGACAAGTTTGCCGAATGTAGAAGTTTTAATGGAAGTTTATTTTTCCTTAAAACTTTTGATTGTAGAAATGGGTCAAAGAGGGCTATTAGGGTCAAAATGGCCCTTGTCGGAACTCGGTCTAAAGGGAGCTGAGAAATGCGAATTGAGAAACTCACATTTTGTCTTTGAATAGTTATCGCCCTAAAATCTAAATAAACCTACCATAGTCCAAATCGCCAATAGCCTTTTCCCTACTATTACCTTTTATCCAGGAAAGCAAGGAACCGTTTTGATCACTTTTAAAGAAACAAGAAAACCATTTTTTGCCCGAATAACCAATCAAATAAACCAACTAAACCATTTTCATTAACTGAGTGGGCCAGAAACAAAATTTGAGTAGTGTACCCAAAAAGGACATTTTGTTTCCTCTGCTCCCTGTTGATTGATCGATTTGAAATCTCTTTAATGTGATCATAAAAACCTCTGAAAATTTCAAGTCGATCGGACCACAGGGATCTAAGAAAACGCAATGTCCCTTTTGGGTTGATCTTCCATTCATACTCTCATATTTCTAAATGCCCACCTAGTTTACTGGATAAACTGGTGCACTCGGTTAATCCAAATAATTTACTTGGTTTATTAGATTGTTTATTTGGTTTTCTTGGTTCATAAAAATTGATCAAAACGGTTTCTTTGGTTTACTGGGTAAAATGTGAAAGGAAGGAAAAGGCTATTGGCGATTTGGGCACCTTTATTGAAGGCGATATTCAGAGACGAAATGTGAGTGAGTGTATTAGTCTCAACTAGCATTTCTCAGCTCCCTTTAGAGTTTCGACCGATCTACTTGAAATTTTCAGGCCTCAAATCAAAACAGCAAGTTTCAAGAAAATCTACTGAAGCTGAGAAAACGCAATGTCCTTTTTGAATTGAGTATTTAGGTACTCATAATCTTTTATTTATTTATTTTATTTATTTTTAGTCGGTTGGCACAGTAAAATTGGTTTAGTGGGCGAAATGTGCTGCTTTTTTGGGCTGCGCAAAATGGTTGACTTTTTACAGGAAAAAATTATTAACTTGGTAACTCGGTTTATTTGAATTAGTTTACTTCGTAGTTCGTAAAATGTTACTTGGTTGACTGGAAAAATGGCAAACTTTGGTTTTTTGGTTGGACAAAATGGTTAATTGGTTTTATTTTAATAATTGATTTACTTGGATAAAGTTTCAACTAAAATTGGTTTATTTGACAAAATGATTACCTAAATTGGTTTATTTTAATTCGTTTGTTTCGACAAAAATTCGATGGCCTCAGAAAAAAAGTTTGAAAGTTGAAAAATTCAAAAAATGAGTTACTCAAGTCATCTATGAAAAAGACCATGCGGTATTCAGAGGAAGAGAATTCAAAAATAGAATTGAGTTTTCTCAGCTCCCTTTAAACCAATCAACTTGAAATTTTCAGGGCATTTTTTTTATCATGTTACATAAGATTTTTGGTAAATTTCAAGACAATCGGTCCACGGCGAGCTTGGAAATCGCAATCAAATTTTTGAATTGAGTGTTTACTCATTTTTAAAATTCGACTTCGCAACTTATTCCATCGATGGTTTAGGTGCTTTTTTTTTTTCTCCCGAAAATCGACTTAACCATTTTGTCATGGAAACCAATAAACAATTTCCTCTGGTCAACCAAAAAAATAAATACGTAAACCTGCTATACCCATTCCGATTACTTGCTCAACTGGTCCAAATTGGTTGCTCTCTACTGGTCTAAAGTGGCTCCTTAGATAATCCGGTGCTTCGATCGGATTAGTCCAAAGTGGCTGCAGCCCGTCTTCGTTCTGCATTCGGTTTATAGAAATTGGCTTACGTCTTCTACCAAGAGGTGAAAATTGGTTTATTTTAGGTTTATTGGTTTTGACAGGCCTCGTTTGAAACAAAGATGAACATTCGAGCCATCTTTATGTTTCTAACGGCCATACTCAGGCGATTAAGACAATGAGTAGTATCATTTAGTGAGTTAGGATTGGGCCTTTTATGAGAAAAATTGCAAACTTTCTCTGAGAGAATTTTTGAGAAATTTTCCTAAAGGTCTTTTTAAAACTAATTTTTAGCCCTATTGAGGCCCCCTTCATGGAAAACCTTTCTACTCACCTAAACTTTTTTGGGTCTAAAATCACAAAAAGAAAGTTTTCTAAATCGGCGATTACATTGTGTTGGTTTATAGATTTCTCCTTTTTTGTTGTAGAAGTTAACAATACCAAAACATTATGGATTTTGAAGCTATCATAGATTATCGGGAAGGTGAAGTAATCAACAAGTTCGATTGATCCGAGTTTAGGTAGGAGTCAATTTGGTGTTTGTGAGCTAAGCCCTGGGATTTGTAAAGGGAAAGCCCGTTTTGTAATTGGGCTCCGTAAAGGGGCGAGAGGCGGGGGGTGGCGTGGAGGCGGGTCGGGCGCGACGGGGACCGGGGGGTTCCCCAATTAGTGACGTCACCTGACTCACAAACCGGCCAATTAACTCCCGCCTCATCCCCGACCGCTGTCATGACAACGTCCAATCAACATTTGAGGCCACGCCTACCGGGCCAAAGGAGAGAGAACAAGCAATTACCCCGTTCACAATCCTCAAAACCGTTCCCTAATTAATTTACCTTATTCCTATTAGTGTGACTGGCGGGGGGTGAAGAACGGGGAAGTTTTCAAACCCCTCCTTTCATCAATTCTCTCAAAAGTTCCGAACCGTCGAGTTCACTTCACAATCGAATGAGAGAATTTTCTCTAAATTTAGAATTCTAAAACAAATTTTTAATTTATTTATTTAAAAGCATTTTTAAAGAATTTTATTTGTGTTAATAGGGAAAAACTACAATTGAGTCCATCGAAGACTCATTTCCCTGACTCCTCCATTTTTAAGAGGTTGGGGTCTTTCGAGGGATTTAAAAGTACAAATCCAGTCTAAGCTTGTAATGTTGTAAACAGAAACTCTTACAAATTGAAATGATGAAGTGTTCGATTTGACATTTAAGTGCTTGTTTTTATAAGGGTGAGGAGAGGATAGTGGATAGGGGTGGCCTCCGCTGTTGACTGATTGATAGGACATTCCGGGGGGATTGGAGAATGAGTCAAACGTCGCCCCCCCCCCCCGACCTCCTTCCTTCACATCTTCCTCCCAGAGCGAGCTTAATGTGCCGTTGAAAGATACTCCGCATGTCAACACTAAGTATCATGTTACAGTCCACTTGAGGTGCCCGCACCTAACACATCGTTTGACCCCACTTAACCCAATTGATTTCGGGCACTTTGATTTTCTCCGAATTGACTCCTGTTCCCGAGCATTTGGGCCAATAAAAATCAGAGTCCTGGCTTAATTTTTCTGCTGAATGAATAAATTTTGTAATGCATAGTCGTAGGTCAGGGTCAAAAATGCTCTCAATTCTAGACGATTCCAAAAAATTCTGGAGATAGCATCAAAAGAAAGTTATTTGTAATAGCCTTTTGGAATTTTTCAATACATCGATTGCTGTTATTGATGTTTTTTGAGCAAAGTACCCATACTCGGGTGCTATCATCTTCACCTAATATTCACCAGATACAAGGTTGGGTCTTAGAATGTTGGGCAGGAATGCGGTAGGATTTCGGTTAAAAAAACCAGATCCTCACCAAATTTTCACGATTTACAGGGTTAGCCATGGCTAGCTAAGCGGTAGTGTTCGGCCCTGCCAATGCAATGGAGAGATCCCCTTTATGTGTCCAGTTTAGAGGTTCTTCATCCTTTACTACCAGACCAGACCTTATCATGATCACCAATTTTTTTGAAGATACCTCGTATGTTAAACTTCTCATTAGAATTTCATCAAATTCCTGTTGTTCTTGAGCAACCAACTTTGGTTCCTTTAAAAGTTCCTGCTACAGATTCTAATCTCTCAAATTCACCAACTTTTGTTTTCGTGTTTTCGTGTTTTTTCCAAGGCTAAAAATAAGAAGAACGTGATATTGATCGCGAGATTTAATTGATTATTAGGGAAATCAATTTGTTGATGTAGCTCAATCATTTCCCTTCGATGAACTCTCCCTCGGGGTTGAGGCAACGAAGCGATACTACCCGATACAACTGTTCAACTTGTTCCTGGACAAACACTTGTCTTGTAATTGAAACCGAGTGAAAAGAAGAGGGTGAAAATGAGCTTGGGAGGGGGACACAAAAGTGAAAACGCGACAGAAAAATATTGTTAATCGTTTTTCTTAAAGTTTTGAATAACGATTTTCGACGTTGCCTCAGAAGGGCCCTCTTTCGTGAAATTTTGGCTTAGAAGAGTTTGACTACTAACGGCTGCATTATCATAATTGATTACGTTAGTCTTCCGCCCGCCCCAGCCACCCTTTCGAAAGGCCCTTCAGCCCTTTTTGTGAACATTTGTGTACACCGAGTGAAAACAAGGCTAATGGCTTGGCAAGATTCGAAAGAAAAACAGTTTTATAATTGAGATTCATGACCCTCGAGATATTTAATTCGGTTAGAACAAAGCTTAATGACTAGGATCAAATTTTATTAAAAAGCTTTTTACTCTTTTTTCTTCACTTTGTTAAATATTAAAAGTTTATAAAGTTAGGACTTAAAAGGTCGGCTAACAAACCGCTAGAGATAAACAATTTACCACCTCATTTACCTAATTTTTTAACCCGACTTTTTGGAAAATACAAAAAATTGTTTTGAAATTGTTTATTTATTTTTTCTCGTTTCTTTTTATTGCCCTGTTAGAATAGTAAAGCAGAAGTTAAAGCGTGAAGACATTCGGAAAACGGCGAAAGGGGGAGTGAGTTGAGTGTGTGTACATGTGGAAGGATTGATGGTCGGAAAGGCATTGCAGTTGATTAAACAGAAGGCTTTATCTTTAAAATTAAAGTGAATTAATTCGCGGGGCTCTCCCTCCCCCCTCCTACCATCCCCTAACTAATTGATGTCGTTCAGGGACGAGTTAGAAACGGTTGCGAAGGCGAGCCTGGAAAGGGGTGGCGGATTGTTTGGGGGATGTTAAATGAGATTGCACCAGCCCTTGGGTTTTCATGTTTAATCTGAGAGCGGTCGTGTTCCAGTCTTCTTGTACGAAAATGGTGTGGGGGTGGGACGCAACTTCCTAATACTCTTAACTAACTGACTTATCACCCTTTAAAGTCCTTCTTAATTGATTATTAACGCTGATAAACCTTAAGAGTTTTATCCTCCCTTAAATTCAAGGCTAACGGTAACAAAAGAACTGAAAACACGCCAAACGTTGGTCGCTTAGGCTGGGACTTAGAACTGCTGAGTTTTGTAATGATTGGTTTGGGCATTAAGGAGCGGCGGAAAAGTTCTGGAACCATAACTGGCGGTAGAGCAGAACTGCGTAACTTTCGGAATCTACAGTTTGACCGTATGTCTAGGAAGAGTAGCACCAATAGGCAGAAATGATAGGAAAGATGAGTATTGGGGTGCATGGGCTATGGACATTAGGGAACGAGGGAAGAGTTCAGGAACCATAACTGGTGGTAGATCAACCAAATCAAATCTTAGTGTTTTTCTTGTAACACGTATGGTTACTTGTGGACGGGCTGCACCCGAAGTAAGGAAATCTGGGGGATGGAAAAAGCCATCTTTGATTTATGTAGTTTCAAGTTTTCATGATCGGAGGACGGATCACTAGAACGTTTCACTAGAACAATTCGTTAGTCTTCATCGTCCTGCTCAGGACAAACTTATCTTCTTCATCGTCCTCTTCAGGACAACCGTCTTCATCCTCTTCACGGTAACGAGTTTCTGGGAACGGTACAGTCTCCAGCAGTGCCACTCTACGTATCGTGATGAACATAATACATAATACACGAATATAAAGTAAAGGAAATGAAAGTAAAGTAAAACATAACAGATACTCTGTAACCTAAGCAACAAACTTGCAACAAACACCAAGAATCCCACGAAAGGCAGAAGTGGTAGAACAGTGGCGTAAGATCGTTGCTATTAAACCAAACCTTGACTTTGATCTTCCAGCTAAAAAGAAACATCTTTCAAAAGGTATCTAGGTAATAAGAGGTCTACAGACGTTACAATCAAAAAACCTTGGAGACAGGGAACTTGACTACCTAGCTTCATAGGACTTAGTTTCCCAGACCCAACGCTAGTGTGCCGATATTTGGTCTTGTTTGGATCTATAAAGTAAAATGTAACGCCTTCGTTTTTGGTCTTTTAGCCAACTTGAACCTTTATCAAAAATTCATTCACGTAGAAGACTTTATGAAAATGATTTAAAAGAAATTTTCGCCTCTAGTGCCTGAAGATCCTTTAAAGTTTTAATAATAAAACGGTTGAATGAATGATATCACCTGCCTAACTATCCGCCTAGTTGAGGGCCACTTCAATGACCACAGTTATCCCCCTAATAGACAAACCCTTTGAGCGAAAATACTCACGCCCAACTTCACCTCAACTCTTCCATGGTCAACAGCCTTAATTCTTTTCTTATTCACAGTTTAAAAATATCAACATAAAAAGGGGAGTAAATTAAATTTAGGTTTTTTTCAACATTAATTAATCGTCTGGTAAAAGGGAATTGTGTTCAGACCATTAAACTAGTTTATTATCAAATTAGATCTCCCCGTTGGATAGTTAATTCGGGGAATCTGTAAACAGCGTTCCCGCAAGGGAGTCCGAGGGGAGGCGATGACTTTTATGAAATACAGTCACTCGCAAGTCATAATTTTCAATCAAACCCTCATTTGTAAATCTGGCCGTTTTTCCCACAGTGATCATCACCGGGGTTCTTTTTCGGGCGGCGTGTTGTGCGCCACTTGTTTATTTCTCGGACCATTTACCAGACCCTCCCTTCAGAAAGTCGTTCCGGGGCGGAGGGGTATAAAATCAAATATTTATAATTCATTCCCTCCCGCACCCCTTCTCGCTTAACAAGTTTAGTGGGATGTTTTACACCACCCTCTCAAAACAACGAATTTCAAGTCAGAAAAAAACACTTTAGCTTCTAGGACCCTACTGGTCGAATAGGTAAAATTTACCAACCCGGGAAATTCTCATCCCTCCCCCCCCCCATCCCACACTCGGGAATATGTATTTTTGAGAAATTTAAAAAGTCTTAAATGGTTAAAAAGAGCCCCTCGTGTCCAAAAAGTACCAAAAATCAAGCTAAAAGAGGCCATTTTGTCGTAAAGAAACTAAATCTAGACATAAAGAGCCTCTCGTGTCCAGAAAGGATTAAAAAAGGGCATTTTTGCCGTAAAGAAACAAACTTTTAGGGCCCCTGGGGTCCCAAAAGGATCAAACATTGAGCTAAAAAGGTCCCTTTTCGTCGTAAAAGAATAGTGACTAGTTCAAAGGGCCCTAAAAGAATTAAAAATCCAGCTAAAAAGGTCCCTATTCTTCGTAAAGGAATATTGTCTAGTTAAAAGGACCCCTAGTATGTTAAAAGGTTCGAAAATCAAGCTAAAAAGAGCCATTTTCGTCGTAAAGAAACAAAATCTAGTTAAAATGGCCCTATTTGTTGTAAAGGAATTGTATCTAGTTAAAAGGGCCCTACTTGTCATAAGGGATTAGTATCTAGTTAAAAGAGCCCCTAGTGCCTAAAAAAGGTTCAAAAATCAAGCTAAAAATGGCCCTTTTCGTCATAAAGGAACAAAATCTAGTTAAAAGGGCCCTATTTGTTGTAAAGGAATTGTATCTAGTTAAAACGGCCCTACTTATCATAAAGGATTAGTATCTAGTTCAAAGAGCCCCTGGTGCCTAAAAAAGGTTCAAAAACAAGCTAAAAATGGCCCTTTTTGTCGTAAAGGAACAAAATCTAGTTAAAAGGACCCTTCTTCTCATAAAGGATTAGTTTCTAGTTAAAAGGGAGTGCCTAAAAAGGATCAAAAATAAAGCTAAAAAAGGCCCTATTGATTTTCTCGAAGCTATGAAATCTAGTTATGTACTTAAGAATACCTGTGTCCCAAAAATTATGAAAATCGGGATGACCTGCCCTGCAGCATACCGTAGGGTAGGAGCGGCCCTTCGAGAATTTCCCGATCTCCTTGCTTAATCCTGGAATTTTTTGTCGTTTTCACCCTCTAATTTTGAAAAAACATTTGAGCATCTCATTCTTCCAGCATTCGCGCCCATAATTTAAAACTTCTTGGTGCGTTTTCAGAACCTAATGAAATGTAGAAAACATTTTAAATGAGTTAAAGATGGCAAACAGATTGAGAACAGGGAGGTTCATTTGGGTGAAAACTTTCGGTCGGATTAGTTCGGAACAAATGCATTTGAAGATCAAAGGATTTCTCCTATTTCTAAACTTGAAATTCACAGTTTGCAAATTATTTGGTTCAATTTTCAAAACTTATCGAAAATCTATGTGACAAAGCATTTTTTGATTTCGTTTAAAAAGATGAATAAATGTTAAATTATTTATAAAAATCTACGTTTCGTTGCATTCCGACTCACATCGTCGCACCAAATGCATGGCTCGTCGGGTATGGCGTGAACAAACAAAAAAATCGCTTAAAAAATAATTTTTATCTCGATTTTTTTCACGTCTAGAACTCCCCCTTTTTTAATTTTAAATATTTTATTTTATTAATTTCCTCATGAAAAACAAGATTTCTCTCATAATAAAACACAATAGGATTACGCTTAATATATTTCACGTCTGTGGAAAGTACTAATCGGATGAAAAGCCCGGAGGGAAGGCTTATCCTTGTTTAGGGGTGGAAAGTGGCCCTGAAGGGAGGGCAGAAAGGGCTGATTGATAACGGGACAAATCTCCCTAGTCAGCCTGGGAAAATCTCATTAACAAGAAAACGATTACTTGATTAAGCCTTTACAAAATCTTTCATTACTTTAATTAAATAATAGGATAAAATTTCCAAGGAATAAAAGTTGAAGAATAAAGACTACCTTTACTTTGAAAATGGAAAAGTTGAAATTAGTGGTTTTTATTTAGTTAGGGTCTAAATATTTAATACTAATTTACCACTAGTTAGTTTGTTATTAAGCCCTTTCTTTCCTTTTCTCCCCCAAATGGACACGTGGATTGTTATAATGGTTTTGCCGAAAGCGCGTGAGAGGGAAAGAGATAGGTTTTTGAGGAGCACGTGGCTTCGGTCCAATTATTACAAAACCCCCGCTGTTTCCGCCCCGAAACGCCACACTTTGTCACATTGCTTACTCATTTTCGTTATTATCTTGAGGGGTGGATTATAAAAATATTCGAGGGCTAAAATTGGAAATTCTTTCTTTTTCTGTTTCAGGTCTGGTTTCAAAATAGAAGAGCGAAATGGAGGAAGACTGAAAAATGCTGGGGTCGAAGTACGATTATGGCGGAATACGGTCTTTACGGAGCGATGGTGAGGCATTCTCTTCCGCTACCGGATACGATACTCAAAAGCGCCAAAGAAAACGAATGTGTCGCACCCTGGCTTTTAGGTAACTTTTTTTTTAATATCACTTTAATGTTGTGAAGTATGCGTGATTGCTCAAAAGATGCGTTTTTATTATGAAATTGTTGTTCATTTTTTGAATCTATGATGCTGAGTCGTGCTGGGAGCATTTCTACCAAGATTTTCTAAAATCTAGGGAGCTTTCAGAAACAAAATTTGAGTGTGGAGACCAAACTGCAAAAAGAAATAACGTTTTCTTAGCTTTCTTTCCCTTCTCTTTTTGAAATTCAAATTCAATTCCATCGTTACACAGTAGGTAAGCTGAGAAATCGTAGTAGGTATACATTTTGATTTGAGTCTTCAGTCTTCACTAAAGTTACCCCTAATTCTATGCCTACAGCGAATAAGTTGCTAAGTCGAAAAATTTATACCACTTTAAAATTGTATTTCGACTTACCAACTTATTCCCTGTGGCCATAGAATTGATGCATAATAAATTGGAAAAGGTCCATAGCTTCAAATTTTACAAGTGAAATATATAGG
>JAGWEN010000430.1:0-95715 GCA_018703685.1 Orius laevigatus
GGGACATGAGGATGTTGGGGAGGGGGTGTTCTGGACAGGGGATGTTGTTGGAGGGGGGAATGTGGTGGATATTGTGGGAGGGGAATGTGGGATATATTGAGGGAGGGGGAAGTTGGGGGATGTTGGCGGAAGGGGAAGTTGGGGGATGTTGGTGGAGGGGGATGTTGGGGGATGTTGGAGGAGGGGGAGGGTTGGGGATGTCGTGGGTGGGGGGAGGTGGTGATGCTGGGGAATGTGGTGGAGGGGGAAGTTGGGGGATATTGAATGAGGGTGTAGGTGGTGGATGTTGGTGGAGGGGGATGTTGTGGAGAGGAGAGGTGGGGGATGTTGGGGGAAAGGAGAGGTGGGGGATGTTGGTGGTGTGGGTCGTTAGGGAGGGGATGTTGGGGGAAAGGAGAGGTGGGGGATGTTGGTGGTGGGGGTCGTTGGGGAGGGGATGTTGGGGGAGGTAGGAGGTTGAGGATGTTTTGGAGGGGGGAGAAGGCCAGAATATTTTATTAATTTTTCATAAAAACGAACTTCACATAAGAAATAAAGAAGTCATTTTCAATTAATTAAATTCGAAATATATATACCCTGGGTATTTCTTTGGCTGTAAAAGAGAAGGGGAAAAAATGATGAGAACGAGCTCTGAGGCGAATTTGTTTCATGCCCTGCTTTTCTCCTATAAAGTTGTTCCGTCCTTTTTCTTAAGAGACGTAATGAAGATTTGAGCCTTTTACCGACCCAGAACAGAGAGGCCGAAATTAGAAGGAAGAAAAGCCTTTGAGTAACACTTCAAAACTCTCAAATCTACTTCGATTCCAGAACCTCACTTCTTCAAATTTTCAAATAGGAAACGATTCTCTTTCCAATTTATCGAAATATCCAAACTCACCTTTTCTTCGACGATTCTGAAACAAAAGAATAAAAATTATAAATACTAAAACATTTATCAGGTACGAAATGAAATGGAAGGTTATGTTTGCAAACCACTAATAAATGCAAAGAGGGGATAATTTATCACCTCGGCCGTAGGCAAAAAGCTCGACTTGTTGCACGATTAGCTCAAGTTGACAGTTTGCCAAAATTAAGAGCCTCCCCTCCCCCCTTGTAAACTGATTTATTGTTTTTATGTAAACATTAATCATTAAAAGACTCATTTTGGTTATTGGATGGCGACCTCTAAAGTTGTTTTTTCTAGTTACAAAAAGAAAAATTGTAAAACAATATTTTTTAAAAGCTGTTAAATTATTCGTTAAAGGGGGAGTGGGTTGAATTAGAAGAAACTTTTTTTTTATTATGGCGGGGGGTTGGAAATTTAATGCATCTCTTATATCGTGAAGCTTTAAAATCCCATTAAGGTTATCCTAGTCGATACAAGCCCCGCTTTAGTTAACGAACACCTTTTCTAACGATTTACTCGGTTTTTCGTTCTCTATTTTTTTCATCCTTTTTTTAAATAAACAATAGCCATACTTTTTCTTTAAAAAAGAAATTAAATCAAGGAAATAATTTAATTATTTACAATAAAATAAGTCCGAATTCTTTATATAAATTGAAAAGAGCTTCCCGCTAATAAATAAAAGATTTTCTTTCGTTTGTTGAATTGAAAGCGGATTTAAAAGGAAAGAAAGAAAAAAAAATCGTCTCTTTTCATCCATTTTACGACGAGTTGTAATTAAGGCAAAATTATGACGAGTTGCTTTTAGGCGCAGATGTTTTTTGGTCGAAAGGTATACACCCACTTTTTTAATATTTTTTAAAAACAATTTTTTAAATAATTAATTTCAATCTTCTATTTATAAAAGAGTGTTAACGACGTTAAACGTCAATAAATGACGAAAATAAAGTCAAGAAAATAAATCTGTTTACCTTCAGAACCTGGAGCAATTAAAAAAAATTGAAAAAACTTTGATAATTAAAAAAACATTTTTAAGCAAAATATCGGTGAGATAAAAAATTTATGGTTAATAACTGTTATTTTGTGCCTGGCCACGTTTTTAAGTAAAGGAAGAAAAGTAATCGGAGGGTGAAATGGGGAAGGCTAGGAGAAGAATAAAAGGAGATAAAGTTGTTCCGACATCTATAAACACATTACCTCACCGTGGCCTGATGGTTTCGAGAAAGTATATTGATCAATTGATTATTGGATGGTAGAAGGGTTGGAAAGGGGGAGTTCTCCTGATGGGCTCTTTCTATCCACATTTCAGATAATAAATTACCTCTAACAAACAAAATGCAAAAAGTTTAGAGAGATCTTCCCTCTCCAGCCCTTTATTAACCGAGTCCTTCCCCCGTTCGATCCTCTCATCCGGGCCGTCTTCTCCATCCGCTCTTCACCTTTTCTTCTTCGCCTTCTCAACAGTTAAAATCGATTTTGAATAGCACTCGACTTTCTCACCTCGCTTATTTAAACGTCATCCCCCACTCTAAAAGCCTAAGGACGGATATAAGATGGTTATTTTATTGACGCCAGACCCTCGAACTTTTCTTGCTCTTGATTTTAATGCGTTATTGCCTCTTTTTTCATTAATCCTACAAAATTAAAATAAATTTAAAAACCTATAAAGACAGTTTTTGGGGAATTCAAATTTCTCCCGAAAAGCAACTGGACATAATCATCAACCTTTTATGTCAAGTTGAAATTAGGATGAATGGTTTTTTCAAGAAAAACTTTATTTTTTAATTTTAAACTTCAAACTTTTCGTCCTAATTCTAAACTGAGCATAATACAATACAACTTCTTCCTAAAATGGCCAAAAAGAAAAGAATCGTTAAGGGGTGGAAATCGTTGAAACAATTCAATTTTTTTTTTTAATCATATAATATTATTTAACCATTTCCGCTAATTTTCTAAGTGGTCCCATATTTTTAATTTCATGCAAAGAATGTTTTTATTTTTATAAAAAGAAAAAATTCTTTCAGGCATAACGCTGCTGTTGATATCCCATCTCCTGAAAAGTTCTAGTTCTAGGGGACATGAATGAAACAATTTTTTCTTTTAAAAGAAATAAATACTTCCACTCAAAATAAAAATATGGGACCACTTGGAAAATGAGCGGAAATGGTTAAATAATTCCCTAAGATTACAAAATTGAACAAATTTCATCCAAGGGTGCCCTTAAGGCGATTAAACAGTTGTAGGGTCCAGAGGTTTTTTAGGGCGAATTGTTCACAATTCTTCTCTTTTTCGCGATTTTATGAGGTTGACATTAGGACGAGTTGTCTTTAGGACGAAAAGAGGTACCTATCAATATTTTTTCATGATTTATTATATTTTTGTTATCGACCAATTTATTAAAGTTGTTTTGGAGTATCAAAGGGATGGTCTTTTCGGTAAAATAAGGCCGAAAAAATAGTTTATTTCAACGAAAAGACCATCCCTTTGATACTCCAAAACAAACTATTTTTTCATTTGGTTTTTTATATATTTATGGATTATCTGTTTAAAGGTGTTATGAAATTTTTATTTATCTCTTGATGAGAATCCCTTGAACTTCCACGGTTGAGAAACAAAGCCGTGTCGATTCGTTAAAAATAAAAATGAATTTTTCCCTTTATATAATAAATTTCATTCACGAAAAAAATCAATGAAAGAGTAATGACACCGAGCGCCGTGACAATGACAGCATCCGACCAAGTATACCTGCTCATTTCATCAAAAATCCTTTTTCAATCCGCTCAGGTATTCATTTTCATTCAATATCTATCCTTTTTAAGTTTGTATTTTAATTTTAAATAATTTCAGTTTCTTATCACTTTTGTGTGCTTTTAGTCTCATTATTTATTGCATCTTGTAAAAGTGATCTAATTATGGCTTGAATTAATGAACACCAAGTTACTTGGGGAGGGTCTCGGAAAGCTAAAAAACAAAACAAAAAAGAGTTTTTTATATTAAAAATAAATTAGTGAGGATCATGTGTGTAATGGGAAGTGATCATGCGAACGCCGAGAGGGTAATTACGAAGGGTGGCGTGACTGGTGGCTTAATGCAACATCCCCGGTAAAGAAAAAAAAACGTCCGCCTTAGGTCGCGCGTTTCGCCACAGACGGGAAGGAGCGAATGTAATATTCATTACCTCTTGGCATTGAATTACCATTTCCCCAATCAAGAAGAGAAACCCGCAAGATACTCGTAATTATGAAGACAAAAGCTAGGGCTAAATTCAAGATTCCTATCCGAGTTTAATTGTTTCCCTGAATACCATCCGCGGCCCCTCCTCGCACTCTACTTTACCAAATGGGGTTAAACTTCAAAAGGCACGATTTTCCATCCCTTAACTTTTTGACTAAACGCCTTTTAAATCAAAATCCTTATAAAAAATATATACCTTCGCAAAAAAATATCAAAACTCAATAATTCAAAATCGGTAAGAAATGATCTGCGGAGTCCGAGCTCTGTCTTCTGGCGTTCTATTTCGTATTCAGCTCAACATCCATCAATATATACAACAGGAAGATAAGGGCTTGTGGTTTTCCCTTTTGAATATTTTTAGATAACATCTTCCCATTCGAGGAGAATAGATTGACCTATAGTCGACAAAAGCTATATTATTTTCAATATTCTTTTCATAATACAGATCATATAATTTTTGATATTTCATTCTTATTGGACACTTATGAGAGAAAATACTGTATATACTGGGCACTATATGTCTATACTATACATATACTGAACCTCATACTGTTTCGTAAAAAAGAAACACTATGCTGATCTGGAGGTAAAAAGGAAACAGTGAGAGAGAATGGTATACTTATACCATATATATGTGATGATTAGGGTATTCATAGGCTGGCGATAAGGGTATTCATATGGCGGCGATTAGGGTATTCATAGGGCGGTTATTAGGGTATTCATAGGGTGGTTATTATGGTATTCAAAGGGTGGTGAGTAGGGTATTCAAAGGGTGGGGAGTAGGGTATTCATAGGGTGGTTATTAGGGTATTCATAGGGTGGTGATTAGGATATTTATATGGTGGTGATTAATGTATTCATAGGGTGGCGATCAGGGAATTCAGAGGGTGGCGATCAGGGTATTCAGAGGGTGGCGATCAGGATATTCAGAGGGTGGTGATTAATGTATTTATAGGGTGGCGATCAGGGTATTCAGAGAGGGGCGATCAGGGTATTCAGAGGATGGCGATCAGGATATTCTGATGGTGGTGATCAGGGTACTTAGAGCTTAAGTTGCAAACTTTGATCTTTTGAATAAAACAAAAAAACAAAGCAACCAATTCGCTCATTAGGAACAACCCATACTAGAAATATTAAATAAATTTTCTTAGAATACGAAGAACAATGGTGGTTTAACAATGAGTTCGTTGAATTATCTTTGGCAAGTCCCAGACCTTCCAAGTGATTTACTAATTAGGGAGAAAATTCTTTTAATTAACGCTAAATTAATTTCCTAAGGGGGGTGTTGTTTTCAATAATGGCCCAGATTCTAGGCTAGAAAAAGGGGGAAACCTGAAAAATTATTTATCTTTCAAGAGTCCAAAAACTCGAACAATATCCCCTACAACTGTTCTCCTTTTGGAATTATATATCTAACGTTTATTCAAATACCAAGAGAAAACTTTTTGAGAGAACCGTTTTCTTTTTTTGATTTTTTTGTCTCCATTTTCCCACCCCTTTCTTTATAAATGTGTTGGATTCAAGAAGCGAGTTACTGTTATGGTCTCGAAGTTTAAGAATAAACCCTCTTGTCATTTAAGTTTTGAGAAGATACTAATAAAGAAGTCAAAACGGAAAGGAGAAACGCTTCACGAGACAACAAACAAAACCCGATTCATCCACTGAAATGTTTGACAATCATTCTTTTTTTTTTCCCCTCCTTAACTATTCTTTTCAACATTTTCAACTCCCATTTTACATTAAGAGACAACAAATAAAAAAAAAATAAATAAATAAATTTAAAAAAAAATTTATGTATATTTTTCCTTGTTTTCTGATGAATTTTAAATATTTTTAATTATTGTTAGATTGTTGACACATAATAACTGTAGTGTACATGTCATACTAATAAATTTTTTTGCTAATGTTTTCCTCTTGTTTTATTTACAATAAAATTATACAATATTCATTTTCCTCATGTTTTATATTTCAATTTTTAAAAATAAAATAAAAAAGAAATTCGAACTTTGGGGTCTATAAAAGCTCTTACTTGATACTGCCTATGCGTGCTATAGAATTCGGATTATAACCATTAAGTCGTTTCACTCGAGGTTATTTTATTACCGAAACCCAGATTCTTTTATTTTCATTGTCTTCACATTCAATTTTGTCGAAACGGTAAAGAAAAATTGGTTTTTCTAAAAAGGGCCGAATGTTGTCACATAGCGACGTTTCTAAATAAACCTAAATAATCGAATTATTTAAAAAAATGTATAATTATAAATAAACCACAAGGGACGTACAATACTAAGGTCTTCCTAGTCTTGAGGGATAAGTCAGGGTCTCGATCGCGTGTTTTCGAAGACATTCACTGGCAGGTAACCATGTCTCTGCCAGTCTTTTTTATGCTCTTAGATCCCCAACGACAAATGTTCATGTCACTTTTGACTATTTATACTTGAAAAGAGAGAGAGAGAGAGAGAGAGAGAGAGAGAGAGAGAGAGAGAGAGAGAGCTGTTGTATTCAGTCAGGTTTTACTATTAAACTTCAAAAAAATGATAGCGTGACAATCGAGTTGTAATTTTCAAAGCAAAATTATAACAATGGAAATCATTATTTCATTTCCTTCTTGTCAACGTCAAATATAAATAATACGTAATAAAAAAAAAAAAGTCAAAACTTTAAGAAAGCTCAAAAAATTCATTTTTGTTTTTTTAAACTATAAAATTATTTAACCATTTCCGCTCATTTTCCAAGTGGTCCCATATTTTTAATTTCAGTGGAAGTAATTATTTTTATTAAAAGAAAAAATTCTTTCAGGCATATCGCTGCTGTTGATATGTATCAACTTCAATCCGATCTCCTGAAAAGTTCTAGTTTTCTTCCTTTGGGAATTCGTCTCTTTGCTGTCTTCACCGCCCTTGAATGATTAAAATTGATTGAATTACGTCTGTTTAGTTTCAATTTGTTTGCCGTAAACATTTTTCGTATAAACATGGATGCAATATGATTGGTGTATGCAGAGTAAACATATTTGTTTCGTGTTATATCATGTAATTGAGGCTTAAAACTTTCTCGAGCGATCCATACATTTTATCGTCTGACGTTTGTGTTTATACGGCAAACACTTCTCACGTTGCATGATATTGTGGTGTGAGAAAAGAGGAGCTATAAAGAGCTTTTCGATGGGGTGTTTTTTGAAGGTCCGATGTATGAGCTGTTAAAAACAGAAAGAAAGTTTTGAGTTCATTTTCTTTCCACGGAGTTTCCTTATTAAGTCAAGAAGTGATTGTGTTTCCAACTCTGTCAACCGTTTGCGGGTTTCCTCTCCGAGCGGTAGTTGAAGTTGAAACTCTCGTGCAGCTCCTCAACTAGGTCTGGCCCCGTTTCTCTGCCTTTTAACTTGCCCACCTTCACAACTTAATTTGAGGGGGTTGGCGGCTCACTAGTTGGTGATGGAGGGGCGAAAAGAGGGGGGGGAGGGGAATGGCGAAAAGCGAGGGAGGAAATAAGGTTCGCTCCCATCCGTGACACCCACACTATACCCACTTCCGCTCGCGCTCATAGAACACAAAACCTTTTCTACCCTTCACCTATACCACCTTGACTCGGTTAAACAAGTTTAGACACTTTAAACCACTCTTGTTTGCTGTATTTGTAGACCACGTTCATTTTCAGACCAAAACTATCTCGTTTTTGGCACACAAAACGTTTTTTTAAAATCATTTTAATACAATTTATAGAATTCTTCGGCCTTATATAAAAAGAGAGGTCTTATAAAAAATACAAAAGACGGGTCTTAAACAAAAGACAAAAAAAAAGGTGTTATACAAAAGACAGGTCCTATAAAATAGACAGATCCCATACAAAAGACCGGTCCCATGCAAAAGACAGGTACTATACAAAATACAGGTCCTATACACAAGACAGGTAATATACAAAAGACAGGTCCTATACAAAAGACAGGTCCTATACAAAAGACAGGTCCTATACAAAAGGCAGGTCCTATACGAAAGGCAGGTCCTATACGAAAGACAGGTCCTATACGAAAGACAGGTCCTATACGAAAGACAGGTCCTATACGAAAGACAGGTCCTATACGAAAGACAGGTCCTATACGAAAGACAGGTCCTATACGAAAGACAGGTCCTATACGAAAGACAGGTCCTATACGAAAGACAGGTCAAATACAAAAGACAGGTCCTATACAAAAGGCAGGTCCTATACAAAAGACAGGTCGTATACAAAAGGGCAGGTCTTATACAAAAGACAGGTCTTATAAAAAATACACAAGACGGGACTTAAACAAAAGACAAAAAATAGGTGTTATACAAAAGACAGTTCCTATACAAAAGACAGCTCCTATAAAAAAGACAGGTCCTACACAAAAGACAGGTCCTATACAAAAGACAGGTCCTATACAAAAGACAGGTCCTATACAAAAGACAGGTCCTATACGAAAGACAGGTCCTATACGAAAGACAGGTCCTATACGAATGACAGGTCCTATACAAAAGACAGGTCCTATACAAAAGACAGGTCAAATACAAAAGACAGGTCCTATACGAATGACAGGTCCTATACAAAAGACAGGTCCTATACAAAAGACAGGTCAAATACAAAAGACAGGTCCTATACAAAAGGCAGGTCCTATACAAAAGACAGGTCCTATACAAAAGACAGGTCCTATACAAAAGACAGGTCAAATACAAAAGACAGGTCCTATACAAAAGGCAGGTCCTATACAAAAGACAGGTCCTATACAAAAGGGCAGGTCTTATACAAAAGACAAAAGACATGTCTTTTACAAAAGACAAAAGATAAGTAACATATAAAGGACAGGCTAATACAAAAGACAGGTCTTACCTATAGAAAATACAGGTCTTAAGTATACAAAAGACAGGTCTTACCTATACAAAAGAAAGGTCTCACCTACATAAAAGACAGGTCGTACCTATACAAAAAAAAGGTCTTACCTATACAAAAGACAGGTCTTGCCTATACAAAAGACAGTTCTTTCCTATACAAAAGACAGGTCTTACCAATACAAAAGACGCGTCTTTAGTATAAAAAGACAGTCCATGCCTATACATAAGACAGGTCATGCCTATACAAAAGACAGGGCATGCCTACACAAAAGATAGGTCTTACCTATACAAAACAGAGGTTGTTTTTATTTTTTATTTAATACAGTTTTTACAAATAAAAAAAGAAATGTCTTACTTGCGGAAAACCGGATAGATTTCTATGGATTAGAAGAGACCAACTATGTATCACATAAAATTCAGAATTTCAGAATTTTCAACACCAAAAATGACCACCTTATAATTATTAACAATAAAATGACATAAACAAAAACATATAATAACGGAGGTACACACGAGACAATAAAGATTTTCATAACATAAAAATGGAAATAAAAGAAGAAAAGAATAAAGCACAAATTACTTTCTCCAAGCGAAATGTTAGTGACCTCATGAAAGTGGATTTTTATTCAAAGCTTCCCTTCATATTTTCAGGATAGTGCGTGCATATTACTTGAATATAAATTATACCGATTCTCAACATGCAACCCTTTAGTCTACAAAATAGAATTCTCATTCTTTTTCTTCTTCTGCAACTGTAATGGATCAAAAATATTAAAACCTTTTATGTTTTATTTTAAAACAGCAACTAAATATTACTAATATTTACTTAGGAGGAAAAATGTAGAAACCCATAAAAATCTGGCTTGACGAATATGTGTGTACATAGATAATTATGATTAAAAGTTTTTTTAAGGTTAATTAATTAAGATTTTCGAGAGCTTTGTTAAAATATGTTCAAGCCTACCTCTTTGCGTTATGGAATAATTGAGATTCCTACTTCCCGTCTCTAAAACCCCTGGGCCAATTTCTCGAAAATTAACAACCTACCTCGTCCCACAACAAAGCCTCTTCTAAGTTTTCGCCGCCTGTCGCCCGCGCCCTCCTGTTTATTCCGACCGCAGGGGTTCACAGTATCTTTGCAAAACTTGCCTCGTAGGTCCCTAAATTGAAGTTTCACAAACCCCGGAAAGGGAAAGGAGAGAAATCGCATCGGCTCTACCTCAATTTATCGTATGAATTACAAATTTAAAAAGTCTTAATTTATTCTGAAGAGGATTCTTCAATAAGTAAATTTTCCAAAGCAATTTACTCTAAGAAGGTGATTTTGACGACGTGGTTGCTTAGTAACAAAAACCAATCAATTTTATTATAATTTTTATTAACTTTTAGAAAATGAAATCTGTTGAAATATTTTTTTTTATTACTTAGTGGTTTCAACTCGATTATCTTTAAAAAAAAGTAAAATTAGTTTCCATGTGGAAAAGAATAACGTTAGGATCTGGAGAAAAAAAGCGAAGGAAAGTAATTTCCCTACATAAACGCCCCTTTAACTTTTAATTTCCTATCAGAGTTTTTGCTGAACAAGACAGAAAGTTAATTACTTCGTCCGGTATAAATAGGTAGTCGGATAAATAAAAGCAGTCAGCAATTCCCCTGATTTCTATAAGGAAAGAGGGGGAAACGACTTGAATTTTATAAATTCGATAATTAAGTACAAGAAATGAGAGGTTCGAAACATTAGCACGTTTTCAGATTAATGAATAACTGTAAAAACAAACAAAAATTCTCGATATTCTATAATGATCGATGCAAGGTGTATGAGTATGCACAATGTGATGAAAATTTAAATAAATTAAAACATTAATAAATGAACCACAATTGTTTTTTTAATGAATTCTCGTCACGCAAATTTAAAAATATGAAGACAAAAATAAAATATAGAACAAAAGAGTTCTCTAACCCTCCAAGAAGGGCAACAACCACACAAATAAAAACATTTTTCTAAAAATTTTAAATTTATTTTCAATATAGTCTATAGAAACAATTTTTAAAAAATTTGAACCTTAAAGCTCTTTTCAAGCATTTATATATTGTTGAAAATTATAAATAAAATTATTATTATTATTATTATTATTATTATTTTGCGTTATGATTCTGGCTAAAATAAGCAAAATTAAAATGTAATTCTCGGAAATCGTTAATCGTCCAAAATTCATTATAAAAAATATTATTGATTGATATATTGTATGGTTTTGCTTATTTTTCTGATGAAATCCAAATTTGATTTAATGTTAGGTATAGATTTTATTTGAAAATTATACCTATAAGTGAGTATAAAATTATATATGTATATTCAAAAAAGCATAAATCATAAGAGACGGACGTACACCATACATTATAACCATGAATACCAAACGACATATTTTCCACTTTGTCCAGTTTTTCACCCCTCTCCCTGAAAACCCTTTTAAGAGTGAAAAAAATGGAAGTAAAAATAAAACGTACTCGTTCCTCAATAGCATCTATTATGAAAAACAACATTCGTATCACTAAAAACCTCCTCGGCGAGAAGGTTGACGGTTTAATTGAATAAAAAAAAAGACGTGTCACAAGTCTATTGTTTGAAACAGACACGTTTTCTACCTTCTTTTATAATTAAATAAAACATTGTAGAAATACCACATAAAGTTATCAAAAAAATGGAGCTTGCTTTATGAATTTTATACATTTGTACTAAGCTAGTGATAAAAATACCAAATCTATGTTATTTTAACTATATTTTTCCCCTTTTTCAAAGATTAGAGTTGTAAGGGAACGAGAAAAGTCCATTTTTGAAGTTGAAATGTGCCTAATAAACTATTCAGAAATAAAGCATTTGAACGAAAAAATGAGGTTTTATTGTAAAGTTATTTATAAAAAACAGATTACGAATCCTCTTGAGTTCACTAAACGATATGCAATTCACCACTCAAGATGTAAGAGGAATAGAACGAAGTAGATTTTTTAACACGAGACCTTTATTGATTCACTCTGGTTTATTTGAATGGAGAATGCACAATCAAAGAGAAACCACATATTTTTACCACTTAAAAATGATGTAACAAGTAGAATGAATGTTCCGCAGGGCATACGTGTCATGCGGAATGGTCGCGTCGAACGCCTTAAAAGGTAAACGAATAGGCAATCGAAGGAATAGAACAAAAATTAATAAAATTAAACGGTACTTTGAGTAAGGAAGACTTATCGATATTTCATAAGCTATTTTAAAGAAAAGAAAGTTCTAATTTCCCTAAGGCATTACGCATTTTTACCCGAGTCGTCCACAATCCCGAAACTGGAAAAAAAGAACAAAAGTTAAATTTTGCATCTAAAAATATCATTATCTTTCTTAGATTAGGTCGACTAGATTTGGTCTTTCCGAGACTGCATTCATTGAATCCTATATTTTTTCTAAATAAATAAAAAGGGAGCGCTATGATCTTATCTGAATATTTTACAATATCTTGTTAGTTCACTCTACTAGGTCCGTCTGTTCAATTACAGTAAAGGGGTAAGAGGAAAGTTTAAGACATTCAGTTTCTGGGTTTAATTTAGTGAATGCTCATTTACCGAATCCCGCCTTCATAGCATACGAACCCACTGCAAAATAAGAAGAAAAACATTTAAAATAAATACCTACAAAAAAACTAAAACTCGATCTTTAGGTAAGGCCTGCATCTATCATCAGTGGTCTCAATATCCATCCTTAGGTGTCCTCAATATGTATCCTTAGGTGGCCTCAATATAAAACCTTAGGCAGCCTCAATATCCATCCTTATGTGGCCTCAATATCCATCCTTAGGTTGCCCCAATATGTATCCTTAGGTGGCCTCAATATCCATCCTTAGGTGGCCTCAATATTCATCATTAGGCACCCTCAATATGCATCCTTATGTGGTCTCAATATCCATCCTTAGGTTGCCTCAATATGTATCCTTAGGAGGCGCCAATATCCATCCTTAGGTGGCCTCAATATCCATCCCTATGTGGCCTCAATATCCATCCTTAGGTTGCCCCAATATGTATCCTTAGGTAGCCTCAATATCCATCCTTAGGTGGCCTCAATATCCATCATTAGGCACCCTCAATATGCATCCTTATGTGGTCTCAATATCCATCCTTAGGTTGCCTCAATATGTATCCTTAGGAGGCGCCAATATCCATCCTTAGGTGGCCTCAATATCCAGCGTTATGTCGATTCCGCATTCACGTTCATCCTTAGGTGGCCTCAATATCTATCCTTCGGAGGCGTCAATATCCATCTTTAGGTGGCCTCAATATATATCCCTTAAGTGGCCTCAATATCCATCCTTAGGTGACCTCAATATCCAGCGTTATGTCGATTCCGCATTCATCCTTAGGAGGCCTCAATATCCATCCTTAGGAGGCCTCAATATCCATCCTTAGGTTGCCTCAATATGCATCCTTGGGAGGCTTCAATATCCATCCTTAGGTTGCCTCAATATGCATCCTTGGGAGGCGGCAATATCCATCCTTAGCTGGCCTCAATATCCAATAACCTTTCTCCACTTCCCATCACCTCTACAGTCCACGATATTTGCATAAAGGGAGTGAACGAGTAAAATACGTTTTCTGTCAAACTAAGATAACAGGCAGGGTAGGTGGGAGATTGAAAAACACGACAGGCTCCCCCTTCTCGCTATTAATTTAGAAAAGGGAGCAAAAAGAGGTTTTACATGAGGTAAGTGAAGAGGGACAATGCGGGCCGTGCATACGTCGTGCGGATGACAGAAGGGGGCGAAGGTCGGCGGGTGTCATCGCAAGAAGTTGAAATTAGAGCCATTGATAAGAAACGCTCGAGTTCGGACTCATTGTCTTCAAAACCTTTATTAGTGGCTCCTAATCAGTCACCGTGGATGAGACAACGCCCCTTTTCACAAAACTTTCAAACAAGTCGCAATGTTCGGATAGTTCAAAATGAATTTCTCAAACTTTCCAGATGCCTCACATGTCATTTCAGGACAGAAGAGATATTAATTAGTTTTTCTTTGTAACGGAGTTAAAACGTAGGTAAATCCCTGGATATTTTGCCTTTACGAAAATTCGCAGTTGATAAATTTTTCCTCTGACCCGAGTCCAACCCTGACACATTAGTTTTCGAATAAAAGATGAGGTGTTCGTGACTGTGATTAGGCTCGGGCTAATTTCTTCTAAAGCGGCTTTTCGCCAGATTTTCGGGCGTGGTTCCAATTACGAATGGAAGGTCTTGTTTACTCAGAAAACTTAATAAGCCGATCCCACCTTCCACACAGACGCTAATGTAAATTAGAAGGCGGTAAATACGCTAATTTTAACTACTAAAGATATTCATACCAAGTTCTACAGGATTAATTATAATGCAGCGACTCTCACACAATAACCACAAGTTAAAAAAATTAAAAAACAATTTATTTCATTTTTTATTTTTTATTTTTAAATTTCATTCAGCCATTTAGGAGAAACGAATCCCCAAAGGAAGAAAACTAGAACTTTTCAGGAGAAGGGATTGAAGTTATCAACAGTAGCGATATGCCTGAAAGAACTTTTTCTTTTAATAAAATGAATACTTCCAACAAATAAAAATATGGGACCATTTGGAAAATGAGCGGAAATGATAAATAATGTTTAAAAATTATCAAATTCCACCCAATTGTAATTATTTTAATGCATGTTTAGGTATGTAAATACGTTAAAAAATTAAAACCTTTCCAGGCGCTCTTCATTAAGAATTTTCTCGCTCGTTAGCACAATAACGTAAAATATTTTATTACTACAATATAATTAAAATCGCCACGTGTGTTGGTTTAGGCTTTTAAAACGGATAGAAATTTTGTGGGAACGAATAAATACGGAGCAGCTGCCCGGGTCGTAGTCGTTTCGAGTAATAAATGTCCACGTGGAATGTTCAGTTTATTAAAACACAACAACCTTCGCCCGCATTCATAATTTTTTAACAAAAGAAATGAGAAGCCATAGTGGAACAAGACAGTTATTTTATTAGAACATTCCCGGTTGATATAAAAAGGAACGAAACTGGAAAAATTGTCGGTTTTATAAAGAAATTTCAATTTTTGGTTGGGCGGAACGCTGCCGCACTCCAAACCACAACCTCCTAAGGCCCTACGCCGTTCATAAAATATATGGTAAAAAATTATTAATTTTAAACTTTAGCGTTAAATACTTTTAAATTTTGTTTTAGATAATTTGAAAGAAATTCCTCATGTCGATATAAAATTCCAGAGGCGACAACTCCCTGTAAATATTCTGAACGCGGTCCCTTGGCAATATATCCCTCACTTGAGAGGATAATTCGAAAACCGTGGTTGGGGCGAAAAAGGGTGGGCATGTTGAAGGGAAAAAAAAAAGCCGGGATAACAAAAAAACAAGCAGGTTTTATTTTAAAAACCTTATCGTCCACATTTTCGAACAAAAACGAAAACTAAATAATGAAATTCTTAAGCCACATAGATATGAAATAAACACTACATAATGAAGAATTACGTTCTTGAAACGAGTAGTACCACGCACAAGTAGCTTTTATAGCAATGATCCCATTGACCTGAGATCGAAACCAATATTTGATTTGACCCAATGATTGACTAAAAGGGGAAAAACAGAAAAACAATTCTATAACTTGACTTAGCTGGTTGGTTTAAGATGTTTTCAAAAATTAAAATGGAGCCCATTTTGTTTTTTCGAATACATAGTTTAATTAATAGTTGAAAAAAAAAAAAAAAAGGTTTTGTTAGGAAAACACGTAATTTAAATAATCAGGGCAAACACAACAAAGCACTTCGCACATCCGATAAAAGCACCCCTAATTAAGACGCCTAATGCCAACTTTAAACCATCCAGTTAATTAATAGGCAGAAGGTAAGGGGGAAAAAAACTTGTAGCTACACGATATAAATTTGAATCTTTTATGAAAAAAAAGTGAAAATTGGATAGGAGGAGATGGAAACAAGGAAATAGCATTCCTACAATCTGATTCTTCCGGCTAAAACTGGTTCTCGGTCTAAAAAGGCGGGTGCCGGTGATCTGTCTTGAGGGGGGAAAAATTACTCAATTTGTCCATAAGGAAAGGGGGAGCGGTAAAGGGTTCACGCTATTCTAAGGGCGTCCTCGCAAATCAATCTTACCCCCCTTATTCGAGGCCTAAGCAAAGACACACGTGATTTAACAATCCGAAGACGCCATTAAATGTAATTACTTAAGGGAGATAGGTGAAATTTGATCAAAAAATTCATTTTTTTTTTAATCTTATAAAATTATTTAACCATTTCTACTCATTTTCCAAGTGGTCTCATATTTTTATATTGAGTGGAAGTATTTATTTTTATTAAAAGAAAAAATTCTTTCAGGCATATCGCTACTGTTGATAATTCAATCCACTCTCCTGAAAAGTTCTACATTTCTTAATTCGGGAATTCTTTTTTTTTTATTATTATTATTATTATTTATTTATAAAATTTTCTTTTCACACAACTCACATTGAAGATTTGCTACTTGATGAGCTTACCTGGAACAAAAAAAATAGATAATTTTAATAAAAAGAATCTATGAAAATTACATCTACAAAGAAAAACCTCACGCAACTAAACAAAAAAAAATTATATTAAATACTGTTTTTGACGAACTCACGTGAAAGAACAATTTTCTATAAAGAACACGAAACTAACGGGGAAAAAAATTATTATATTATAGAAAATATAGGTTAAATGGCTGTATCGTGAATGCAGGAAGGCCTTTCTTTAATACCTGCATTATATTATAAAAGAATAAAGAAAAAAGTACGTTATTGAAAACTTTTGAGTCGAATAAAATATCCCTATTCATAAAATTCCAATGCAAAACGCATTCCATTACTATTTTGTATTCAGAGAAAACTTCGACTAACTTGCAACGACAAACGGTAGAAAATGTTAATGAGAAATTTAAATAAAACTTTATTTAGAACTCGACTATTTGTAGATCTCAATTTTATTTTCTTAGATTACTACCTAAAAAGAAAGTAAAATGTAAAATCGGTTTATGTATGCAAAAGCTAATTTGATTCTGAATAGGAGTAATTTTAAGATTAGGATAATTTAATGCTTCCCGTTCTAAGTTCTGAATATTTCGAGGTAGGGGTGGCAAAAAGAGGTTTAGTAATTATATTTAATGGCATTACGCATGCTTTCGTTGACATCTGACGATAATTTCGAACGCCTTCTAAACTTCATAGTAGTCATGTCTTTGAAGAATAAAAAGTTATGGTTTATTTAAAAAAGTGATAATAAAAGAGAAAATGCTAAATTATTACTATATAGGGAGCCAAGAAAGTTGCCTAACCTCATTATCAGTGCGATCTTCTAGCATGAACCTTTGAAGATGAACCGATGGATGGCGACACCGAGTATATTTCTTTTTATTTACTTATTTTTTATACACTGAAACATAGGACGATTAAAGTCTAGTGATGCGTGACTGTTGTATTTTGTGAAAATAGTGGAAGGGGAGAATTTCATTAATTAATAGTCCAATAATTAACGAGATGCTTCCGATTACAGAGTCACGTAGTTTCGGTCGGCCGTAACCTTAATGACAAACCCGAACCCAGTCGGCGTGTCCTATAATTCCTCCCTAAGCTCATTCCGTTTGGTATAAAGCATTGGCTCCGATACAATAACGGAAAGTTATCTGAATGACCGGAATTCGCATCAAAAATTAGATACAAAAGCATCTTTTCAGTTAAAAATTAAAGTTTTAATGAAGAATAAATATAAAACGTGTTTTATTTGATTTAATGGCTTACATCACGCCCTCTTATATTCCAGAAACGGTCTATAATGTTCCACTGAAGCAACCACATGTGCTGAAGGGCCAGGGGATGAGAAAAAAGGCTGGAGAAGTGATGGGGAGGTAATGCTGAATTATGCAGTAGATAGCTTAGAATGTTATTTGCTCCTCAAAGAATTTTTTTATTTTCTTTTTCCCACCAAACACAAGCAGAGGGTAAGAAAAACCGCCAGGAAACTCCAAATTTTCTTTTTTATCTTAAAAGAGTCACCTAATAAAATACCTTTGTTCTTCTTTTAAGAAATTTATTTGGACATAATTAATTTTTTTTAAATGCTATCCATATATGAAAGTTCATTGATCCCTATAGACCTTAATTATCAACGTTTCTCTTCGTCTGGTATCATGGATTCTAAAATTATTTAAGCGCACCCTTGGGTAAAAGATTAAAAAAAATTAATTTTTTTAAAGTTATAATATTTAATCATTTCCGCTCAGTTTCCAAGTGGTCCCATATTTTGAGTAGGACTATTTATTTGTATTAAAAGAAAAAATTTTTCAGGCACATCGCTGTTGATATCAACTTCAATCCCATCTCCTGAAAAGTTTTAGTTTTAATTTGTATCAATGGAGCAGAAAAAGACAATATGATGAGATAAAATATTGAGCAGGATAAATTTTGTGACGTTAAAAGTCGGCAAAGTGGGCCAGGAAAGAACTCGTAATTGTTATAATTAGCGTATAAAAGTGACAGCATTTTTTTAAATAATTTGACAACAGTAATTATATTTTAACGCTTTTTTTCTCTCTCCGTTCTTTTTTTCTTCGCTGACGCTCGTTGAGCAAATTATAGCGTCAAAACGGCCTAGCACCCCTGGAAACTCCGCCCTTGGAAAAGGAATACAAGCCTAATTAAAAATAATTGGAAACAGACTAGACGACGTGTCCACTGATGAAAGTACAACGTTCACTTTTAAAATAACAACTCTGCTCAAATTAAAACAGGAAAAATCATAAAACCCATGCAAATGGTTACCGGACACATTTCAAGTGATATTAAACTTTCACACTCTTGGGTCCTTTTTAAAGGGGTTTACGCCGATATGGGTTTGAATTTCAAAGCTCATTACAAGAGAAATAAATAACATATTCTAGTTACTAAGTCATAAACTGTTTACATCCCCTCTGCTTGGTCAATGAATAATCAAGACTGAGACGTACTCCCTCTTCCTACCAGGATAAATCCGATTAACTATCCGAGCAACAATACAAGGTTCCTTCTTATTGAATTATTTATTTGCCTGCACCGCAAACCTCAGTTTTGTGGTTATGCGTTCCTCCTAGTTTTCAATTCGTAAAACCTACGGTCTAATGCGTGAAAAATAACGAGAATCGTATAAAAAGGCACAAACGAAGTTGAGTTTGAAGCTTTTATTCATTTCAACGTTCCTCTTTTCTCTTCACGGCTCCCCTCTTCTTATCCCCTTTTCTCCCCTGTAATCTTGTCAAATCAAGAGCCACTCTCGTCACTTACCCTTTATAAATCTCGTATCATCGACCTTAGGGAAACAGACCTAACTTTCGAAGCAAACCCCCTTTCCAACCGGGATGATGTTTAACGAGATCAGTTTTGTGCGACGAAAAAAACTCACTTTGTTAACCCTCCCTTTTTCCCTTATTTTCCTAATTCATAATAACAAGCCTCAGGATAAAGAGTGTAAAAATGATTTACGATAATTGATAAATAGAAGTAATAATAGCAATGGATTAGTTGTAATTAGTTACACATATTTTTGTCTTCCATGGTGCATCCTTTTTTTGGCACTCCTAGGAGGCGGTGGCAAAACTTGGTACTAAGCGACATTATTTAAAAAGGTATCATTTCGTGTCTTTCCTTTATCCCAGAGGTTCCCAAACTTTTTCGCGGTGCGCCCCCCTTTGAAAGAAATGAACCACCCCCCCCCCTCCAAAAAAAAAAGTTTTGAATATTAGTTTTGAAGTTTTTGACAAAATGAATTGCACTCAAAACGCTGATTCTGAGGTTTTTTGATGAAAAATTGGCTCTTAAAACAACGATTTTGAGGGGGTTTTTCAAACGAAAATTTTGCTTTGGAAATGTTGACTTAGAGGTTTTTGTCGAAAATTTGCCTCTTAAAACCTTGATTTTGAGGTTTTTGGACGAAAATTGGGCTTTGAAAATATTGAGTTTAAGGTTTTTGACAAAAATTTGGCTCTTAAAACCTAGATTTTGAGGTTTTTGACGGAAAATGTCTCCTTAAACTTTGATTTTGAGCTTTTTTGACGAAAATTGGGCTTTACAATTAATATTGACTTTGAGATTTTTGACGAAAAAAGGCTCTTTAAACTTCGATTTCAAGGTTTTTGGACGAAAATTGGGCTTTACGAATGTTGATTTTGAGTTTTTTGACAAAAATTTGGCTCTTAAAAACCATGATTTTGAGGTTTTTGACGAAAATTGTCTCATAAAACTTTGATTTTGAGGTTTTTGAAGAAAATTAGGCTTTACAAATGTTGATATTGAGGTTTTTAATTTGCCTCTTAAAACCTTGATTTTGAGAATTTTGACGAAAAAAGGCTCTTAATACTTTGATTTTGAGAATTTTGGATGAAAATTGGGCTTTACAAATGTTGATTTTGAGGTTGTTGACGAAAAATTCGCTCTTGAAACCTTGATTTTGAGGTTTTTTAAGACAAATTGGCTCTTAAAATGTCGATTTTAAGGTTTTTGATTAAAAATAGCCTTAAAATGTGTTCAAAAAGAAAAGAAAAACTAAATTTTTGGGTGGATATTTGAACAAAAAAAAATCTTGAGTCTGCCCACGAAGGAACAGCTTACACCCCCGTAGTTCCACAGTTTGGGAACCCCTGCTTTATCCCATTCGTTATCCGAGTTTATAATAAAACATCCCAAATTTCAAAAGAGCATCGAGCCGTGATTTTAAAAATAAAAAAGGATTTCAAGGGTAGGTTCGCCGGCCACTTTTAAAGGGTATCTTTTACTGTCATCAAGATGGAGGAAACTTTCACCCGACCGGACATCACTTATTGATGAAGCTCGCCGAGGTTGCATGAGAGTTCCGCCGCATTACGTATTAATTGCGTTTTCGAGAACAGAACTTGTGAAAAATTCAACATTAGAGCTGAGTATCATTTTTAGCTATTTGAATTTTTAAACGCGAAAGCTTCATATTCAATTAAACAAAATATCACATGACAGCCTTCCAGAACTATACATAGAAATGCAAAACTAGAAATTCTCGGTTTTCGTTGTTAAAAAGCTGATAATCGTCCCACTTTCCAACAGAGAACAGTAGTCGCTAGGTCAACCAATGGATCGCGCCACTAGTCAAGCGACAAGATTCAGACATCACACCTTTTTTATAAATCAAATTTTTTTTTAAAGATAAGGAAAAAAAAAATAGTTTCACTATCTATTTATTTTTAATTTAAGGTGTTACCTTGAGACTCTTTTAATATTTACAGAAAATGATAACATTTCACATTTAAAGCACCAAATACCAAATTGACAGTCCCAAAAAATAACAAGATGTAATTTACGCGTTTCAATTGACAGGTAAAACATCCGAACCCCCTTTCAGGGGCGGATCGACCGTTTTCGGCCCACCGGGCGCATCCACTAGACCGGCCTTTTTTCCCCCAAAAATTTAGTTTTTCTTCTCTTTCTGAACATATTTGAACGCTATTTTTCATCAAAAACATTAAAATCGACATTATAATAACCAACTTTTCTTTAAAAACCCTCAAAATCAAAGTTTTAAGCGACTTTTTTCGTCAAAAACCTTAAACTTGACATTTTAAGAGCTAATTTTTCTTCGGAAACCTCAAAATCAACATTTGTAAAGCCTAATTTTCGTCCAAAAACCTCAAAATCAAAGGTTTAAGAGCCAAATTTTCGTCAAAAACCTCTACGTTAACATTTTTAAAGCCAAATTTTCGTTTAAAAATAACAACCTCAAATCAACTTCAAAGAGACAATTTTTTGTCAGAAACCCCAAAATCATGGTTTTAAGAGCCAATTTTTGTTCAAAAAAACCTCAGAATCAGCGTTTAAAGTGCAATTTCCGTGTTTTTGTAATTATTGATTAGCCCAGCTACACTCGATTTCGAAGTTTTTCGACGAAAAATTAACTCTTAAAACCTCGAATTCGACGAAAAATTAAGTCTTTAAACCTCGATTTCGACGTATTTCGACGAAAAATCAACTCTTAAAACCTCGATTTCGACGAAAAATTAAGTCATTAAAACTCGATTTCGACGAAAAATTAACTCTTAAAACCTCGATTTTGAAGTTTTTCGGCGAAAAATTAACTCTTAGAAACCTCGATTTCGAAGTTGTTCGACGAAAAATTAACTCTTAGAACCTGGAATTCGAAGTTTTTCGACGAAAAATTAACTCTTAAAAACCTCGATTTCGACGAAAAATTAAGTCTTTAAACCTCGATTTTGACGTATTTCGACGAAAAATTAACTCTTAAAACCTCGATTTCGAAGTTTTTCGACGAAAAATTAACTCTTAGAACCTCGATTTCCTCTCGAATAGCCCAGGCCCGTGTGAAATGTTTCAGTACAGCGTGGCGAATAAAATCGCACATACAGAAAAGTAAAACTCGAAAACATCAAAGGGTGGTTTAGTTTACAGGTGTTGCGTGTACAGTTCATGACCACCTCTGGCCCTATGCCACTCAATACAATTCCAAGCCACTCCCGATCACCTGGTAGGGGGAAACTAATGCATTAGCCGACATTTGGGAGGAGCATGACTAACAGGTTATTAAAACATTAAAGTAATAACAATTATTAGATGATGTCATAGTGACAAGCATGTTTTTTTTCCTTATTTATCTTTCACTCCCACACGCTTTCTCACAATGAAAAAAGTTCAAAAATATAAATAAATGTAAACAATTTTTAAAAGATATCCGTTACATACGATAACTTCAAAAAGAGGTAACAAAAAATGTTGAAAATACATTAAATTTCTCTTGAAAACTCTAAATGAGTTTAGAGTTTCAGTGGTCCTCAAGAATAGACTTCTGAGGTCTAAAATATCACAATTACGACTAACGAGGCTACCTACGCTAAAAATGTTTTTGGGTTTTAAATTGTTAATTTTAAGGTTTTTGAAGAGAAATTTGTTCTTAAAATGTTGTTCTTGATGTTTTTGACCGAAAATCTACATGAAAAAAAACCTTGATTTTCAGGTCTCCTAAAACCTTGATTGTGAGGTATTTTGCCAAAAATTTGGTATTATGAATGTCGATTTTAAGGTTTTTGGACTAAAAAATGCTCTTAAAACATTAAGTTTGAGGTTCATGACGAAACATTGTCTCTTAGAACCTTAATTTTGAGGTTCTTGACGAAAAATGGATCGTAAAAGTTGTTGATTTTGAGATTTATGGCAAAAAACCGTCTCTTGAAACCTTGATTTTGAGGTTTTTAAACGAAAAAAGGCTCTTAAAACATTGGGTTTGAGGTTCATGACGAAACATTGTCTCTTAGGACCTTAATTTTGAGGTTCTTGACGAAAAATGGATCGTAAAAGTTGTTGATTTTGAGATTTATGGCAAAAAACCGTCTCTTGAAACCTTGATTTTGAGGTTTTTAAACGAAAAAAGGCTCTTAAAACATTGGGTTTGAGGTTCATGACGAAACATTGTCTCTTAGGACCTTAATTTTGAGGTTTTTAACGAAAAATGGATCGTAAAAGTTGTTGATTTTGAGATTTATGGCAAAAAACCGTCTCTTGAAACCTTGATTTTGAGGTTTTTAAACGAAAAAAGGCTCTTAAAACATTGGGTTTAAGGTTCATGACGAAACATTGTCTCTTAGAACCTTAATTTTGAGGTTTTTGACGAAAAATGGATTCTAAAAGTTGTTGATTTTGAGATTTATGGCAAAAACCCGTCTCTTAAAGCCTTGATTTTGAGGTTTTTAAACGAAAAAAGGCTCTTAAAACATTGGGTTTAAGGTTCATGACGAAACATTGTCTCTTAGAACCTTAATTTTGAGGTTCTTGACGAAAAATGGATTCTAAAAGTTGTTGATTTTGAGATTTATGGCAAAAAACCGTCTCTTGAAACCTTGATTTTGAGGTTTTTAAACGAAAAAAGGCTCTTAAAACATTGAGTTTGAGGTTCATAACGAAACATTGTCCCTTAGAACCCTAATTTTGAGGTTTTTGACGAAAAATGGATCCAAAAAGTTGTTGATTTGTTTCTGGCAAAAAAAACCGTGCCTTAAAACCTTGATTTTGAGTTTTTTAGACGAAAAAAGGCTCTCAAAACATCAATTTTGAGGTTCAAAAAATCCTCTCTTTAAACCTTAATTTTAAGCTTTTTGACGAAAAATGGCTCTCAAAAGTTCATTTTAAGGTTCTCTTTGGAATCTAGATTTTAAGGTTTTTGGTCTAAAATTAGCCTTAAACTATTGATTTTGAGGTTTTCGACGAATAATTAGCAAATAATATGTTGATTTTTCCATTTTGAACTTTTATGAACAAAAATTTGTGTTTTTGACAATTAAAAATTTTGGGATTTTCGCAAAAAAAAATTTTTTTTTTTAACAAGACAAGCTGAAGCCAAAATCATTCACCAAACACCAATTGTGAAGAAGAGTGTTTATAAATATTTAAATTAAGGATGGGGGAAAGAAAAAAATAATAAAGAAGATTAAAAGTCCCAGAAAAAAACACACCAAGAGTCGTTATAATTTTGTCCCCTAGCTTTCAGTTTTAGTATTTTTTAAGAGTATTTGAGTTGTGCCCTCGTTTTAAATTGAGGGTCGAGTTAGTTTTATAATAAGAGCGGGGACAATTGGTTTAGCGAGTCCAGAAGAGTTACTGGGAGGAATCGAGTTAAGTTTATGTTCTTAGTAGTTTTCATTCTATTAACGATTCGCAATTTCCTCTTTCTCTTACAATTCCAAGAGTTGAGTATCGAGTGATTAAACCTTCCCTTCCTTTCAATCCGACTTCTCCACTACAATTTTAAATCCCTTTTTTTACTCTCATTAATATAAATGGGACAACTTCAAGTCACGAACATCATTCACAATTTTTATTTTGATACAACCTTGGGTTTCTAGCTCACGCCTCTTCGTGTAAATTTGAAGATATCTGAACTAAAGGTTGAACTTTTTTATTTTTTTATTAGCAAATTACGAATTAAGTTGGTATGGAGAAAGAAAGAGGCTATTTTTCGTCAAAAACCTGATAATCAATAAGTATAAAGTCAAGTTTTCCTAAAAAATCGTCAAAATCAAGGTTTTTACAGACAATTAGGTCGATTTTTTTTTCATCATAAACCTCAAAATCGACGTTTTAAGTGAAATTTTTTGTCATAAATTTCAGAGTCAACACTTGGAGGTTATTTTTCGTCAAAAACCTTAAAATCAACATTTATTAAGTCAAATTTTCATTAAAAAAAAAAAAAAACGTCAAAATCAAGGTTTTTTGAGACAATTTTTCGTTAAAACCTAAAAATCAACATTTTGTCAAAAACGTCAAAATCGAGGTTTTTAGAAACGATTTCTCGTCATAAACCTCAAGATCAACATTTAAGGCTATTTTTCTTCAAAAACCTTAAAATCAACCTATTTTATAAAGTCAAATTTTAGTGAAAAAACCTAAAAATCAACATTTTGTCAAAAACGTCAAAATCGAGGTTTTTAGAAACGATTTCTCGTCATAAACCTCAAGATCAACATTTAAGGCTATTTTTCTTCAAAAACCTTAAAATCAACCTATTTTATAAAGGCAAATTTTAGTGATAAAACCTCAAAATCAAGCATTTTAGACACTTTTTGTGATGAAACTCAAAATCAACGTTCCATTTTAGGTCAAACACCTCAAGACCAACATTTGAAGGCTATATCCGTCAAAAACCTTAACATTTATAAAGCCAAATTTTCGTCAAAAAACGTCAAAATCAAGGTTTTTAGAGACAATTTTTTCTCATACATACCAACAAAATCAACGTTTTAAGGATCCATTTTTCGTCAAACATTTATAAAGCCAAATTTTCGTCAAAAAACGTCAAAATCAAGGTTTTTACAGACAAATTTTCGTCAAAAACCTCAAAATCTTAACAATTCAAAAAAAAAAAAATCATTTTAAAACCTCAAAAATGTTAATTTTTTTTTTTTTTTTTTTTTTTTTGTGGGAGGATGGTCTATGATTTTTAGTGGGCAAATTCCTGGATCCGCCTTTGGTATGGAGCCTCCCCTAGTGAGAACTTTTTCAAAATTTTCTCCTAAACACAGCTCCTCATTTTCCAAAACTACTCTGACTCTTCCACCACTCACTCCACATTCCCGGTGTATGTAAATAGAAAAAAGGAATTTCACCTCCCCTTCACATGGACCATTTGTTTGACGAGATTAGAGAAGAGCCGGTAACAATTTGACCCAGTGCATTCGCCGTGTAGTTAAATCGATGATTTTGAGAGCAAAAAGGGAAAAAAGCCGTGGATTTTGCTTGAAAGAAAAGCGATCGGTCATTGTTTGTAAAAGGTTTGCAGCTGCCGTGTTTCCAATGAAAAACGACAGCTGACGCCCAAAACGAGTCCGCATTTGATGACTTTTAAACATGCATCAAACAAAAATACGAAAAAAACCTCCCAACCAATTTCTTTATAACCAATTAACCGGGACTGAGATAATTGTTTCCAATACATTTGGACGTCTCTATGGTAAGATGTATGAATCAGTGAAAAAGAGGTGGAAAAAAGTTTAAATTTTTAAATGATCGAAAATGACCGCTCAAAGAGCAATTTAGACTCGTTTCAAGTTGAAATATATATTTTTTATTCCGGCGTCCTCCCCCTTTGAAAGTTTTCTCGTCCACGTAATAATCAGATTGTGGGAAGGCTAGTTCGGAACCTAGCACAGAAGGGATCCGAAAAGGCAGGCAAACACCGCACACGCACGCCACATTGATTTTAGCGAACCTTTTATCAGGAAAGGTGGAGGGGAAAGAGAAGCGGCGAGTTAAGTCATTTTCCCTTTTCCCTAGTTCGAGCTCCGTTAATGGCAAAAAGCTATACGTCTCCCTCAGAAACTGCAAATGACATATAATTGTTCACCACACTGGGAAATCCCTCGAAAACCCTTTCACTCCTATTTACTATTCTAGTGTTTGTCTAGTGCGGAGAGCGGCCTATTAGGCCGAAAGCTAATACTAGTTCCATAAAGGGAGAGAGGAAAGGGGACAGTCCTGAAAATAGTTTTCTTCCGATTAGGGATTGCGTGCAAAAATCCATTTAAAGTTTCCCTCGAAAAGAAAATTACTTTACCTCCTCTCTTCAATTCACATAATCAGTGCAATTTAATTTATATCTACTCATTGGAAATTTTAAAAAAAGTTCTTTTTAGTCAAGTTTTAACTACATAGGTTGAGAAATTTTAACAAACTTTTTAAAAATTCATCATAAAAGGACAAAAGTCACCGTTGACATTGTCTCGATGTAATTGAGTTTTATGCAAACAATTTCTAGTCGGTGTCGGGGAGAAATTCAAAATATAACCTCATCAGTGGGATATCCGAGGGGGTGGAAAAGGGCAAAGGGATCCTTTTGAATATTCAACTTTCTTCACGAGTTTAGACGTTATAATAGATACACAGGAAAGTACTTAGAGTCCAGTCAATATATACATTGAACATGGAAAAAATTGGGGACTTAACGACACTTTTACAGTTTGTTCGGGGCTATGGTGGGATGACTCTCTTAATTTTTCGAACTCGAGAAACCTGTGCTACCCTCAGGAGGGGCGAAAAACCAAGCTGATTTTCGGTTTTTTGCCTATAAGTCCTAAACTAAGCGTTTTATGACAAAACACACTCTATTCAATATTGTAGGGCATACAATTTTCAACAATTTTTAACTTAATAAATTTTCCCGTAACCTTACTGCTTATCGGGATACGCCCTATCAAAGTTTGAGAATTTCAAAAAACAGATGGTTTAGGCCCTCTGACAGATGGTATTTTAAATACTAATTTTTGGGTCATATCTGACATAAGAAGAACTAAAAATCATCGTCAGCCATTTGAAAGTGGTTGAGAAGGGGTGGCAGACGGCCAGCGTAAGGCTGACGGTGGTTTGATTTCCACTTTAGTAAGCTTTACGGGAGAACGCCAAGTCCCAGCAAGTCCGGATTAGTCTCATTTTAAAGGTAATTTAATTACTAAGGATGAATACTAACAGTCGAATTTCGCTATCTTTTATGGTTTCGAAATGGTCAACAAAAACATAAATTACTTTGTCTAGATCGCGAATTTCTCGTTTCACTAAATCGCTGACTGCTTCCAAACCACAAAAGATAGAGAAATTTTACTCTTAGTATCCGTCCTTAGCAATTACATTACCTTTAAAATGAGACTAATCCGGACTTGCTAGGACTCAGCGTTCTCCCGTAGCACCACTAAATGTATGACACAATGTGAAAATATTGGAAATTTTTCAAAGTTCAAAGCCTTACCACTTCCAAACCATAAACGATAGCGAAATTTCACTCTTAGTATCCGTCCTTAGCAATTAAATTACCTTTAAAATGAGACTAATCCGGACTTGCTGGGACTTGGCGTTCTCCCGTAAAGCTTACTAAAGTGGAAATCAAACCACCGTCAGCCTGACGCTGGCCGTCTGCCACCCCTTCTCAACCACTTTAAAATGGCTGACGATGATTTTTATGTCTTCTTATGTCAGATATGACCCAAAAATTAGTATTTAAAATACCATTTGTCAGAGGGCCTAAACCATCTGTTTTTTGAAATTCTCAAACTTTGATAGGGCGTATCCCGATAAGCAGTAAGGTTACGGGAAAATTTATTAAGTTAAAAATTGTTGAAAATTGTATGCCCTACAATATTGAATTGAGTGTGTTTTGTCATAAAACGCTTAGTTTAGGACTTATAGGCAAAAAACCGAAAATGAGCTTGGTTTTTCGCCCCTCCTGAGGGTAGCACAGGTTTCTCGAGTTCGAAAAATTAAGAGAGTCATCCCACCATAGCCCCGAACAAACTGTAAAAGTGTCGTTAAGTCCCCAATTTCTTCCAGCAGACCCCTTTTTTTTTTTTGCTCTGGCGACTGGACTATTATTGTTAGTTCCTATAAATTTTCAAACTAGTCGTGTTGAAAATGGTTGTTTATGAATGATTAGGTAAAAATTTTGAAGGTTTTTCATCAAGTTTGAGTGGAGACTATTTGGAATCGGTAAGTAGTAATGCGACTATTGGATCCTTGGTTGGATATTGAGTGGGTGTTGGGGGCGGTTCGGCCTTCGGCTTAATCTAGCCTTCACGCCGGGGGGTTTTCTTGATGGATTAGGGGGCCTCGGGGCGGCCGCACCTTTTGTCAACGGCATATCTCTCCCGACCACTTTCCTATCAACTCTCTCACCCGATCCGTTGGGAAGAAGAGGGTAAACCGCAGGGGCCCTTCTCTTTATTCTCATCGAATGACCCAAACAAAAGGAGAAGTTAAATACGGATCTCCGGTGCCGCCCCCGCCGCCCCCACCGAGCCGCCCCCGCTCCAAACTACTTCCTACACTCGAAATGGTTCGCGCTTTTCGAAAGCCCTTTTTGTTCACAGAAAAACATACTTAAATAACAAGTTACATTCCAGTCTAAATTACTCCAAAACCCATAAACTTTTGATTGAAACTTCTCGTCATAGATTGATTTCATTTTGGTTTAAAATTAGAAAAGAAAAAATTGAAAGCAGCCATCCGTTGTAAAATAACAATCAGTTTAAGCTCAAAAAGTTAATTAAATTTTTTGTTAAAAATTTTCATCGCTCAACTTTTTTATGCTACGAAACCCAAGACAGCTAAGGATAAATAAATTAGATGTCAATAAGAAACGGGTGCTTTTTTCAATAGAGTACTGCAGATGACAGAGTAGTTTATTTTCCTACCTATGAGTTAAAACGGCAAAAACAGAGAACTGGGTATAAAATACATAATTAAAACATTGATAAATATTTACAAAACCACCTCATAAAAACACTTATATGTCGTGGTGTGACGACATGTCGTCGAATGGACGGGAAACACATTTGCTTGCACTCTTACTTTCCCCAAAAGTGACGTCAAATGATAAGATAAGAGTGCGCCCGAACGCCGTTGGGAAGGGCGAAGCGAGGGGGGTGCGAACGGTGGAGAGAAGAGCGTTGTTATCAGGAACGGCCTGGCCCGGGGGGGGGGGACAGAACCCACCCGCGCCTCCCCGAGAATACGGCGCCCCCCGGGTCAGGTTTATTTTATTTTATTTTATTTTATTTTTTTTTTTGCTCAAGATTTTTTTTGTGTGTGCAAATATCCCCAAAAATTCATGAAATAGTTCAAAATCATCATTTATTTTGTAAAGCCTAATTTTCGTCAAAAAAAAGTTTAAAAAAAACCCTCGAAATCAACATGTTTGAAGCCTAATTTTCGTCAAAAAAAAAAACCTCAAAATCAACATTTAAAAGTCAAATTTTCGTCAAAAACCTCAAAATCAACATTTAAAAAGGTTGACTGTGGTAAAAAAAACCTCGAAATCAACAAGCCAAATTTTCGTCAAAACCTCAAAATCAATTATTTTAAACCCTAATTTTCGTTAAAACCTCTAAATCAACATTTATAAAGCCAAATTTTTGTGAAAAAACCTCAAAATCATCAATTGTAAAGCCCAATGTTGGTTTTAAAAAACCCTCGAAATTAACATTTATGAAGCCAAATTTTCGTCAAAAACCTCAAAATCAACTTTAAATTGGCAATTTTTTTTTTGTCAAAAACCTCCAAATCATGGTTATAAGAGCAAATTTTTTGTTGTTGTCAAAAAATCTCAAAATCAACGTTTTAAGTGCAATTTCGTTTATCAAAAACCTCAAAATCAACATTTTAAAACCCAAATTTCATTCAAAAACCTCAAAGTTAACATTCAAAACTTTAGGCGGCGAGGGGGGCAAAGGTTTTAATTTGTTTAAAAGGGGGCGCACTGTGAAAAAGTTTGGGAACGTCTGTTTTTGCTCAATATATTTTTCTATGAGCCAATTTTCTGCCCCCCCCAACCGAGCGCCCCCTTAACTGAAAACCCACTCACACCCTAAGGTCCCAGTCCGCCCCTGGTTGTTGTTGTTGATCAAGCATCACGTGGGTTTCGCTGTAAGAGAAACATCTTATTGATAATGAAGAATATTTAATTTCATATCAAAACGAAGCATTAACCATTGTAATATGAAGGGCTAGTGTGTTCCTCTCATTAATTTATTATTAAATAGTGGGTTCCTCTGAGATGGAAAAGGGTCTAATAATAAATTCTTGTAACGTTTAACTTTGCGGTTTGTTAATTCCCTTTCTTTCAATATTTAATATCGCTTCACATGTGGAAAAGTTGAAATTAAAAGCTCAATGTCTAATTCAGGACTGTGCACAAAAAATATGATTTTCAGAAGAGTAAAGTGCTTTGTGCCAAAATTTGGGAAGCCAAAATTTGCGATGTGTTTATATTCTCAGAGATAATTTTCATTAAGTAAAGTAGAGGAGCAATTTACAACATAATAAAGAGGGATATCCATAATATTGTGGGTGATGGTGTCGTAAGAAGTGACTCAGCTCCTCGAAACGGCTTTTTGTCAGCGAATATTGCCACAAGAGATGGTCGCTCTCATTATAAATGTAAACATATTCAATATCCTCGAGAGATTTAATGAATAAAGTAATTACTTTGGGAAACTAAAATTGCGAGCAGTGTCCTCCAACGCCCACATCCTAAAACGAAACGACTTGTAAAACCTTTAAAATATATTTTTTCACAAAGAGAAAGGAAAAAAAATAGTATATCCAAAAATTTTCAAAAACTAAAAAAAGTAGGTAATTAGAAAAGTAAGTTAGCCTAATTCTGATTGCGATATTTCTTTTATTTTTGTTTCTTTTTTTTTGAGTAACCTAATAAGACGAAAAAGCCTCAAATTTGTAATTTTCGAAACTTTTCCTGCTCTTTCTCGATATAAAAGGTTCATTCAACCGAAAAAGAAAGAAAAAAGCTGATATTACTTTTTTTCTTGGCAGAGCCTTTTAGACAAATATATTCAGTTAAAATGTTGTTTTTTATCTAAAGATTTTTTAAAAAAAAATGTATAAGTAGATGATTGGAGCACCGATAATTACTAAGTGGAAGCTTCCTACCGTACAAAGTGTACACCTTGCAGATTACATACCTACTCCAAAGGAGGGGCGGTAATTAATTCCAAGATTTATAACCTGCTATGCGAAGTAGGTACACGTGATTTACTGCAAATATTCTCTAAAATTCGAAAAAAAAAAACTTGAAAATTACAGACATTTTGTAGTCCAAAATTGAATTTATAGACTCTAAACAGTTGATTTGCTTTTATGTGATGTCCAGCGGGTGTCGAGTTTACATTAAATGCGTCACAACTCAAATTTACATCCACACACAAAATTGATTTATATCCGATACATCAAACACAATCAATTACAGATTCTCAACACGCGATTCTAATCGCAAAACATTTACTGATACAACATAACTATATAACAGGCTAAAACTAAAATATCAAGAATTAATTGTATTTCGGGTTTAAAAGACATGCGATAAGTGCTCGAAGGGGCCTAAGGCATACTATCTAAAAGCATAAAAGTTACCTCTACTTCCGTGTTCTACCAAGCATTTTCTAGATAGTGAAAAGCGTTGTGAAACTCCTTTTACCGATCACTGTTATCACTTATCAGTTTAAGTACTGGAAGGCCTTTCAAAATTCAAGAGTTGAGCAAAAAATTTAAACATAATATAAAAGACACTAATTTTTTAAAAGATCAATAAGATAGAGTACCTTACCTATAAGGTACGGTGGAGTACCTTACCTATAAGGTACGGTGGAGTACCTTACCTATAAGGTACGTCGGGGCACCTTACCTATAAGGTACGTCGGGGCACCTTACCTATAAGGTACGTCGGGGCACCTTACCTATAAGGTACGTCGGGGCACCTTACCTATAAGGTACGTCGGGGCACCTTACCTATAAGGTACGTCGGGGCACCTTACCTATAAGGTACGTCGGGGCACCTTACCTATAAGGTACGTCGGGGAACCTTACCTATAAGGTACGTCGGGGCACCTTACCTATAAGGTACGTCGGGGCACCTTACCTATAAGGTACGTCGGGGCACCTTACCTATAAGGTACGTCGGGGCACCTTACCTATAAGGTACGTCGGGGCACCTTACCTATAAGGTACGTCGGGGCACCTTACCTATAAGGTACGTCGGGGCACCTTACCTATAAGGTACGTCGGGGCACCTTACCTATAAGGTACGTCGGGGCACCTTACCTATAAGGTACGTCGGGGCACCTTACCTATAAGGTACGTCGGGGCACCTTACCTATAAGGTACGTCGGGGCACCTTACCTATAAGGTACGTCGGGGCACCTTACCTATAAGGTACGTCGGGGCACCTTACCTATAAGGTACGTCGGGGCACCTTACCTATAAGGTACGTCGGGGCACCTTACCTATAAGGTACGTACCTATAAGGTACGGTGGAGTACCTTACCTTTAAGTCACGGTAGAGTATCTTACCGTACCTTGCCAATAAGGTACGGTAGAGTACCTTACCTGTCCAATACAATAGAGTACGAAATACGATAGGGTAGTCTTACCTCCAAAAGTGTTTGTAGCAAGGATGAGAGGATACTGAATAATTATTCGACTCGATCCCAACTTTTATGCTCTTTACCAAAGGCTACGTGCCTAAAACCGTTCAAAACTCCTCAAATTTTACGATTTAAACGTGAAGGAGGACTGTGTCACTCATACTTCTGAGCAGACATAACAAACTGTGCAGCAGAATGGTCATGGAAGACGTGAAATTCAAGAGGTTTCTTAATTTAATTTTATTTGATTTACGTGCTTTAAACAAATCCAGGCCTTGCATTTACTTAAAAATCGAATTTTTCATGCACGACTTTCGGTTTCGTCTTTTTTCTACAATTTTGCACATCTAAAACTGAAAAAATTACCAAAACACAATTTATTCAATGATATGGAAAAAAAAAATTTTGGCAATAAAATTAAATTTGCAGAAGGAAAACTTTTTTCGGGGGGTCCGGCGCGGGCGGAACTCGGAAGGGGAATCCGTTATGATCAAGTCAAAAGCTATAACCCATCCCAGCGGGGAGAAAAAGAGGAATCAGCAGGGATATCGAAATGTAGCCCACATTTTACCAAACTTTTTCATTTATACATCACGATTCTCAAACTTTTGTTTTCCATAAACACATACAATTATGATTGCATTGGAAAAAGGATGGAGGTGGCGGTCTTTGGAGTAATAAAACGAGGATTGTGATAAGGGATAATGGAAGGGAAAGAGGAGTAAAAAGGCAACGGGCCTGGAGGGAGAAAGGTGTAGACGGTTAGCAGGTTTCGATTTAACAGCAGCTATATTTCTGTCTTCGGAAGCCCGAACCCCAACCTTACAAATAAGCCAAACAAATGCTCTAATTTTTTTTATTGTTTCTCCACCATTTCCTTGCAAACACCTATAAAGGAAAAGAGTTTTTTGTTTCTGATTTTTATTTTAGTTGTAAGCTAAGATTAAGAAAATTAAAAAGGAAAATTAGGAGGTTTACGAGAGGGGTGAATCAGGGGAGGTGGTGGAGGGTATATTCGATTTGTACAGTTCCCTACAAAACTCGTATCGTTGAATCGCTCTTCTGGGACTGACTAGCAGCTGAAACAATGACTTCAACCACCGTAAAACGTAATACAAATAATTTTTATGGCGCATCCGAACCCATAAAATGTCAAACAGGCTCTAGAGCGTCGGGTGGGGCGGTATAACCAAACGGGCGATACACTTGAGACCGCTTTACCTTTTTTAAATCCAACTTCCTTCCATGTCTCTCCATACGGTTTTCTAAATAAAATTTTGATTTATCAACTTCCAAATACATATTCTATGGATCGCTTAAGGGCACTCATGAGTGAAACGTGCAACTATGCTAATCAATGCATTTTTGCTTTCCTTTGGGAACGCCAAGTACTTATTACTACCTATTATTATTTTTATTTTTTATTTTTTATTTTATTTTTATTTATTTATTTATGAAATTTTTATTAATAGTATATCAATTACATATTATTATAAACGTGTAAAAAATTTCATTCAGCCTTTCAGGAGAGAAAAAAGTTAAAATTCCCGAAGGAAGAAAACTAGAACTTTTCAGGTCAGGAGATGTGATTGAAGTGTTATCAACAGCAGCGATATGCCTGAAAGTGTTTTTTTCTTTTAATACAAATAATTACTTCCACGGAATTAAAAAATATGGGACCAATTGGAAAATGAGCGGAAATGGTTGAATAATATTAAAAGATTAAAAAACAAATAAATAAATAAATAAATAATTTATTTTTTTTTCCATACGCTTTCGTTTTGTAATGACTGTATTGTCTGTACAAATAAACTTATTTGAATTTGAATTTGAATAAATAAAAAATTAACAATTTTCACCCATGGGTGCCCTTAAATAGTTTATCAGTTTCCGTTCAAATAAATCTAGGAATAGATTTAACGAAATGATCGACAACGGGTGAACTTAACTCCCAAATACTAAAACAGTTTCCGTCTAATTTAACAAGTTTGTACAATCGGTCAGGGTAGCTCGAGGGAAACTCCCCCTCGGGGAATCGCGTAGAACAAGGAGGGGAGTGTTCAACACATAAAAACGTAGGGCATAACGAAAAGTTATTTAATTTCTACGAATCCAAACAACAAAGTTTAAGAACTCAAGGGCTATGATAATTTTGTAAGCTTTTAGAGGGAAAAAAGCCACAGGAGAGCTCTCCACTTTTTCTTTTCTTTTTTAAAACTCATCGCTCATCATAAAAAATCCTTATTTCGATAAAGTTTATAACTTTTCGATTGAAAAATATATTGCAACGAATAGTCATTTAATAATACAAAAAAATCCCTTTACATTGAATTCGCGTTATTATATTCAACAACGAATTAATCAATTTCCTCTTTTTTAAGGGATTAGAACATTTGTTTGAAAATTATAGCTCTCTCGTGAAGTGTAGCCTGAACAATGAAAATGAGGGATTTTCGTTTAATCTCGCTTTACGAGTTAGTAGGTACTCAGTCATTCCGTTTCCGAGGCCGCGGCATGGGCGAAATTCCAAGGCTTATATTACCTAAAGAGCTCACTAGTTTCAACGATCGCCAGTCAACCATTCTTAGCATCTACATACCAAAAAACTTACCTGAGCTATGAAAGATGAAAGCTCCAAAACTAATGGGTAGATAAAATTCCACATAATGATTGAATTTCAAGTAAAATGACCCAAAACAATAAGGCATGCAGTATTTTGGAAACAGAATGCGGTTTTTATTTGTCTGAGAGACATTATCATAGCAACAATGCCGTCGAGAGGATTGACCTGGAGCAATCTCTTCACTGACCTCGAATTCTTTGGATATATGTATGTACTTAAAATACGATAAGGGAAATTTTCTATTTTACCTTTTAATTTTTCTATGAATTTTATACATATTGTATTTTATCGAAACAGTAATATAGTGCAATTTAATTGTAGCATTGTTAAAGCTTACAGTAGCCTCAGGGAAAAGTTTTAAATGAGCACACGTTGAGCAAACAATTTTAAACGTCCTTTGCAAAATTATTCGTTCCGGATAGACACCTTTGGAAAAAAAAGATCAAAGTTGTTTTATTCATTTATAGCAGACAATCAATATTTAAATTAGAATTTAAAAAAAATTAATTTCATCAATATTCAATAATAATATAGCTTATAGCAGACAATTTATTGGAAGGTAATAAAAAATTCTAATAAAAAAGGTAAATAAAAGTCCAGTTCAAACTTATAGTACTCTAGGAGGGTGAGGCAAGGGTACTGTAATACTTTGATAAAACAAGAGTAAAAACATCTGGAGTAATACATAGCGGAACGTAACTTCAATTTGACCAACACAGATCTCCTCTATATAAGGACGTCTGTTATCAAAAGCCTTTTTTTTATCCAGTTTCGGAGTAAAAGAGGGACAAGATAAAGTTCATACTCCAGAGGTAGCTGACGAAATAAAACTTTCTTCAAATCTACCGCATGCATAACAAAGTTTCTAACCAGTTTCGCACATCTTTAAATCGATTTGACAGCCTCTTCCTTTTTGTTTGAACAGGTTTTCAGGTTTTCCTTCGAACAGCAATGATAATAAACTAAAATATAAAAAAAAAAAAAAAAAAGATTTTTTTAAAAATCTTATTAAATTATTCAACCATTTCCACTCATTGTCCAAGTGGTCCCATATTTTTATTTTGAGTTTAAGTATTTATTTTTATTAAAAGAAAAAATTCTTTCAGGCATATCGCTGCTGTTGATACTTCAATCCGTTTTCCTGAAAAGTTCTAGTTTTCTTCTTTCAGGAATTAGTCTCACCCAAACCAGTTTTTTAATTTGAAGCACTCTGAAGATAATCTTTAAAATATGATATTATTTTTATAAAACCGTAAATCGCCTGGAAAAAAAAAAAATCCACGGCAGCCTTTCTTTTGTAAGGTTAGGATTGTTCCGAATCGAATTTCACTATTATCGCCCCAGTTTCAGAAGTAAGTTGCCTATAGACAAATAGACTGAAGTTATGGATTAATATCAACTTATATGAAGCTTTTGATTACCTAGACTAAGAAGAGTTAATATAGGAGAATTAAAATATGTATTAAGAAATACCAAAGTTTATAGGTCAAGATGAGCCATTTAATTAGAATAAAACTGCATGAAATTATATGAAAATGAAGGCATCTTTGAGGGTTTGAAATCTTTCGATGCTCCCTTTTTCGTTCCCGAGAGGAGTCACCAAATAAATTGGGCGTAGTCGGCCGGATCGGGAAGCGGGCGGAAAATTTCAGCAACAATGTCGGAAGATTTATTTCATCGATATAACGGAGGTGGGCTCGATGTGTTTCATTTCATCACTGTTCGATAAAATCGCATTGTCCCCACTCAGGCGTCTGTTGAGATTCATTCATCGCCACACAAAAAAAAGACGGACAAAAAAAAATTAATAATAAAAATGTCAGTTTTTTGTTACTTGGTTTTATTAATTTTTTTCTTCCAGAGAGGTAACCAGCTGGCAGCCGTTCCCAGCTTCAGAAAAGTAATGATTGATTATCATCATTATGTAGCTTATTACTCGTACCAATTATTAATTATGACATAAATTATATCGTTGGGACGTTAATTTCAAGGTCGAACGTTGACTTGGTAATGGAAAACTTTTGTGACAGGTTGCTTAAACTTATTTCATTATTTTTTAACGTTTAGATTCAAAAAAAGGTTCTTAGGAGAGAAGAATTCCCGAAGAACGAAAACTAGAACTTTTCAGGAGAGATTGAAGTTGATAACAACAGTGGCGATATGCCTGAAAAACTTTTTTTTTTAATACAAATACCTAAATACTTTCAATCAAAATACAAATATGGGACCACTTTGAAAATGAGCGGAAATGGTTTAATAATAATATAATAATATATTATTATAAGATTTAAAACGCATTCGGAACGACGAAAACATTTCAAATGCAAAGTCTACTTTTGAATTAGCCAGCAGAATATGAAAATCCCGGTAAAGAAATTATCACGAGTGAATGGGGAAAAGGGTGTAAATGAAACTAATCAACGCAAGCGTTGTATGTTGTAGGGGAGGTTTCGGAACGAAAATTATGTTTACAATTCATCTTTGAAGTTTCAAACAAATCCATTGAACCACTTTGCATATAAAATAAGGATCCTTGAATCTGGCTGAGGTAAAATTTTCATCCGTCCCATGAAAAATGTTGTTTTACCCTCTTCCGGAATATAAAAGCCAGTGTAATTCTAATGTTTACAAATTTAAACATGAATGAGGCTCTAAGAAGGAAAGGGGTGCTGAAAACACACGAAAAAGGACCTCTACTCGCGAAAAAGAAAAAAAAATTAAATAACAAAGCAACCTCCCTTTAACTATTGTGATCAATTCAAGTAATCCACCTAATAAAACAAAACGCATTTTAGACTTTTTACACTATCAGTTTTCTAAAAAGCAAAAAAAAAACCATAATTTTTTTTCCCCACAACAATAATGCTTTCTATGCTAATTAGGACTTAAAAAACCTGCCTTGATTTTAAAACAAAACATTGAAATAAAAGCTATTTTAATACCTTAATTTAATGATTTTCATGGCATTATTAATTAGTAAAATAGAATTATTTTAAAAAATCCTTTATACTCGACATAATTGGGCATTTGGGAAGAAAAAAACGCACGCGACTTCTATTTTCCGTTTATAAAATAAAGGAAAAAGCATACAATATTAAGTAATATTTCGATATAGATAAGACTAATGCAGGGGTAATTTGAAAAGAGTTGAAAATCACTGATTAGAATTACATTAGGCGCCAAGCTATTGATTACCTTCAGTTTTAACTCTTGAAAATGAATCTCCTTGAGGCTTAAGTAAAGGGGGATGGTGAGGATTTTCTATCTTCAATCTGGTGTGATTTATGAAGTTTTCTCAAATAAATAATAATTACGTTCGACGTGAAAGCATGAAGTGCTTCATTTCCTTATAAGGGACTAATGGAAGGGAAAAAGAACGAGGAATGATTAAAATTCAAGATTTGAATAAACGCAAGAGAGTGGAAAACGCCTTTTAAGGACGAAAAAATGGAAGCAATTCAAAAGATGGAGAAGAAAAAGGCATTTTGTCGACTGTAGTGTTTAGAGGGTGGCAAATAAGTGTGATCCCTTTTTCCCATCTCACATTCACACTCATAGGTACAAAAAACCCTTTATTGGGGAAAAAAAGCTATCACAATCTTCACTAGCACAATATAAATATTGAAAAAATGATGCAATCAATAACGAGTTTTGGAAAGAAAAAAGTGTCATCTTTGGTGGGATAATTTTGTGCTAGGGCAACAAGAGGTGGTTTTACTAAAGAGTGAAATAAAAGCAAAGGGTAGGGAGGAAAAAACCATCGCTTCCAAATGGTAAGGAGCAAAGGGTGAATCCTATAAAAGGCCTTTAGCCTTCGACCTACTCTTTTATACTGTTCCTTGCTCGGTCTTTATTCAATTGTTGCTTGAATCCAACTCTGGTCCTTTTCATAGAGATTAAATTTTTAAAAAATTACCAACAATCTTGAAAAATGTAAACTTTTTTTTATAAATAAAAGTTCTCGACGAACTTCATTATAGGTTAGGTTACAGTTGGAAGTAATTGAACGCCGTGATTTATTCTGCAGGCGACCTACAGCACGCCTTTCTCTCAGGTGTTGAGGGTTGCATAGCCTTTTCTCACATTTATAATGTTTTATAAGTTCTCTTGGTCATAGGATAGACAATTTCAGAATGAAACTTTTTATCTTCAAGCCCAGAGCTTTATTTTCCTTCCCCCATTTCATCATATTGACGTCAGGAGATCAATCATAGAAAAATAATTTCCACCCTGAGCCCGAAATGATCAATTCAAACCCATTTTTTGTTTTAATAGAAAAAGTTGCGATGGAAATTTTTTTAACGGAAAGGTCTTTTATTCGTAAAAAGGGTTTAAACGCCCGTTTTTAAACACAAAAGAGGTTGTTATTATTAAATTTTCAACCCTTTCGTCGACTTTTTATTTTAAAACAACTCAAGAATAGATCATTATTTCATGGAGGTAAAACAAACGTCTTTGTAAGTCCCAAGGGAATTCCGTGTTCCGTCTTAATTTAAAGTTTACTCCATAGTTGATACTTTAGCCAACAATAGAGTTATCTAAGGACAAATGTTGGCCTTTTCTATGGAAAGATGTAGAGGAAAGCTAAGGGTAGATTATAGAGGTGACCTAAGGATGGATTTGGAGGTCACCTGAGGATGGATGTAGAGGCCACCTAAGAATTTCTATTTTAATTTATTTACTTCAGCATGTGACCCTTAAAGTTAATGTAAATAGAATCCCATTTTTAGCAACAATAGAGATATGATTCATTAAATGAACATTGATTTATTACAGTTGTATATTATAATGTACGTGATTATTGGTTTTTCTTATCTTTGGTAATTAACTGCTTTAATTTTAAGATAAGGAAAAAGAGAGAGAAAAGAAAAAATCCATAGCATGCATTTCCTGGGTCGATACACGAGGCTTTCGCATAAATGCAAACAAGAATCCGGCTATCAAACGCTCGTTTGTCAAGGTTGATAAATGTTTGTTAATTGAGGAGTCGTTCTAGATCATTGAACCGTTTTCCATGTAATATAGCAAAACAAGCAAAAAGTCATTGTATTTTATAAAAAGGATATAAAAGTCAATAACGTTTTTGCTTCTACGATTTTTTCTTTACTAAAAGTTTACTTTTACTTCTCACTTTGAAAGTTGGCATTTTAAGTTAACAATCAAAATTTAAAAAGAAAAAAAAAATGTGACTAAAACACTTATTTTTATCCTTTACATAAGGATTATTTGAAATTAATTTATTATGACGAAACATCAAAAACTGTTCGTTCTGAAAATGAAGTGCTTTTTTTGCTTCGTTCGCCCTCTCTCATTCCCTACACTCCTTTGGGAAAGGTCGAGAGGGGTCATCATCGAACCGGTTAGGACGCCTGAATATAGAAGGTGGAGAGGTAAAATTGTCTCTTCGCTTTTCACCATATTTGCAAATTAATAAAGCAAACGTTTAAGAGGAAAAATTACCTTTTAGTTCCAAAAGTCGAATCGCCTGAAACAAAACAAAAAATTATTGTTTTTAAAAATTAATGTATTAAAGAGGTGCTAGCTCACAAAAGGACATTAAACACCTAGTCTGGTCCCAACTCCGGAGGTAGAATCTGTCATTGAATAAGCTTACTTCGGTGTAAATGGTTATAAAAGTGTAAAAGGGATCCTTAGTTTCTTAAAACTTAGGATGATGACGTTTATTCCTAAGAAATGATTAAACCTATAACCACCTTTAAAAAGAAAAAAACATTTTTTCTCTATAATGCCATAGTAAGCCGATCGTTCTCATGATAATTTAAAAAGAGAAATACAAAAAAATATCGGGAAAGGAAAATGGTAGCAATAAATGTTAAATTAATGTTTGAAGAACAATTTCTAAGTCTGAAAATCGTCTAGAAAGTTCAACTTCTATAATTCAATAGAGGGTTGGAAGGAAGAAAAGTAATCTTTTTAACCGTCCCGTTTTTCTCTGCGTAATAATTTGGTAGGAATACACGCAAAAGAGACGATTCGATGTAAAAAAGTGTTGCGATGTAAAATTGAATATCAATGAATAACAACTAAACGCTGGCTAAATGCCTTTTAAATAAATTATCTTATAACGAGGCAATTCAACCCCTCTTGTCTCCTTCGCGAACTATCGACTTCTAAATTACTTTGTAAACGACAACATGGTTTATATACATCAATTTTCAGAAAAGCGCTTCGTCCTCAGAGGTGTTCTAAACTTTCTCAATAACGACTTCACTATTTTCCCAAGTAGCCTCGTCGAATTATCAATGACGTTTAAAATTAACAGCAATAAGGTATCTATCCGTGATATGGAATTTAACGCCTGCTTTGCCAATTAAGAAAGCGATTTATAAATATCCCAGAGAGAGGAGGACGAAGGGAGGTTGACCTAACCAATTTCTTACGTGACCAACATGGCTCATTCTTTTCTAAGATTCTACCCCATCTCCTGAGACCACAATTTTAATTTTTTTTTCCAGAAGATTTACCGTTTTATAAAAATATAATTTGATGATCATCTTTAATGTGCTTCAAATTAAAAACCTGGTTTAGGAGAGACAAATTAATGAAGGAAGAAAACTAGAACTTTTCAGGAGAGAGGATCAACTTATCAACAGCATCGATATGCCTGAAAGAATTTTTTCTTTTAATAAAAATAAATACTTCCACTAAAATTAAAAATATGGGACCACTTGGAAAGTGAGTGGAAATGGTTAAATAATTAAAAAAAAAAAAAAACAATAATTTATTGCAATTCACTTTGCTAAATGAAGGTTGAAAAAAAGGAAAGAAAGTAGGCAGAATTAAATTCCCTCAAGATATGATGATAAAAATGAATCCCATAGAGTATTTCATTTAAAATCAATTTTTTATTCGAATTAAGGGATCCTTAAGGGATTTGTAAAAATGACATTAATATTATAGCAGTGAAAAAAGTTATGGTAAATAAGGTATTTACTAGATAGGTTTATTGAGATCTACTTCTCTCCTTCGTGGGTCCAAGTTTAGTTCATCCGACACCCTTCATCTCCGCCACATTGCTCGACATTGTTATAAACAAGAAACTACCCACAATCCTTGATTACATCATGTCTAGAGCTTCCTGGCCCTCCGCTTCCTCTAGACTTAATTTATTCACTTAATCACAACCGCAAGGCATTAATTAATCAAACAAGACTTTGATAACTTATTTTTATCAAAATAATTGAGGATCGATAAATCGTTGAAAATATAAAATTTTCATCTTTTTTATAAGTCAATATTAGCAGATCACTAAAATATATCTTTTGTTTGAGTAACGCCATATGGCTTATCTCATTTTACTTGGATAAGCTAGCTAATGGTTGTACCTCTGTGGTGCCTTATCTGCATAGTAGGAATCCCCTTCAGACCCAGATTGCAAAATTATAAACTACTTTGCCACAAGTTGCTGATAAAGAAAAAATATGCTTTATAACCAATGCAATTTGAAAACTTTCTAATTTTTGAATAAAGATTTAGTGTGTTGATGATGTAAAAAAATCTTTGAGTCCTTTGAGATAAAAAATGCAGTGAGATAAATTGTATTATTTATGCATGAATCAATACGTCTCGTCTGTAATTCTCCTGGGGAGCAGAAAAGTCAAGGTATCCAATTTTCGTCCTCAGGGAAAGGGACATCGTGGTCGGGAAAGACAAATGGTTTGACGAGGGCGGGTATATTTTAAGGCACAACTTTCTGGACTTCCTCAACACGTCAATCATGGTTTTCACTTTAAAAAAGGAAAAATGATACGGTTGCTCTACAAAGCATAATTTTCAGTAAACAGTACGGAACTGTCGCCATGTTTAACATCTCAATGATTGTTTCTAAGTTCTCTTGTTCGAATACTCAGATTGTTCTATAGGAATTTGATGTTAATTTTCGTTATACAACATTCTATTAAGCATTTCGCTATAATAGTAGGCATTGATATGATCAATTGTTATTTAATTAGCTACACTGGTGGATCATTATAGAAAAAAAATGTAAAAGTGGAAACATTTCAAATTAATTTTAAATTGAAAGGTATGAAGTCCGTCAGACACACGATGAAAACAATTCGAATCACGTCTGAGCATGGTTCGAATATTTGCTGATTAGAGCACGAGTTGATTCTTATTCAGATTCCAGAGGCGTTTCGAGGTGTTAACTATCCTTATTAGGTGACTGGAGTTCTATCGATTTACCGGCGGAATCGCACCCTAGAGGATCTTTAACACCTCTTATGAGAAGTGGGTTAATTTATGTAATTCCGAGAACATTGATCGAAGACGAGAAACTTTCGATGAAAATATCAAAAACCCCTTCTTTTCATTCAGCCATTTAGGAGAGACAAATTTCAAAGGAAGAAAACTCGAACTTTTCAGGAGATGGGATATCAACAGCAGCGATATGCCTGAAAGAATTTTTTCTTTTAATATGAATAATACTTCCACTCAAAATAAAAATATGGGACCACTTGGAAATGGTTTTTAAAAAAATGAATTTTTTGAACGATTTCCACGGGTGATTTTTGAGAAAGTTAAAAAAAGGAAATAAATAAAATAAAAATTAAATAATTAACTTGGAATTCGATAAACTTAGACCAAGATTCTTTACATTAAATCACGATAATCGTGATAGTTTCATAGTCTATTCGATGTCAATCATGAACAAAGGAGCGTTTTTTAAAAGGTTCTTTACATTTGAGGCACGTCGGCTGAAAACGCTTAATTGGCTGACACCGAACGACTTGTTAATGGGACAGAATTGAATAAAAGAGAAATATATTATGGACTGACATGAATTAAGAAGCTCTTATCGGAATGAACAAAAACCTAGGTCCACGAGCACTCCAATCCTCAAACTCCATCCAATCTTGAAAACTATAACAATACCTTTTTTTACAAGCTTTTATTTAAACTAGATGGGATCGTGAATATTGCTTAGGTTTTTCTTATATCAGAAACCATCGAGGGCATATTGAAGAGGCAAAACTTGTTTTCTTTTACGAGGCAAATAATGTAGTGGGATTTACGTTTAAAAGGTATATACAGAATAAATTTAAAATTAAAAGGAGCCTGTTAAGTAAAAGGAAAATTTATATTCCCTATCATCACACGTTGAGCCTTTGTCCTAATTAGCGGAGGCGATAGAATTACGTCTAGAAAATCATGGAAGCACATCCTACTCTAATTGGATATAATTATTACAGAGATAAAACGAAAATATCTGAAGGGCCAGGGAAAAAAAGATGAAAGTGATTTCGAGAAAAATGAAAAACAAAGTTTGATTTAGTAATATCAGATTTTAATGTAACATCTTTTTTTCCTTTTGTTGTTCGACCAGATGATAGTACTACTACTTAATTGCGCTAGAAAGCGCTAATATCTGAAAATCGGCGAAAAAGTTACTTTCATCTTTTTTCCCCCTGGCATTTGCAAAAAAAAAAGGTTGGGGCTAAACCTACTAACAAGGTACGTAGTGAATTGTAACTCAGACAATCCGGACATCAGATAAAACAAGTTTCCGTGGGGTTCACGTTAATGCTGATAAGTAGAATGAAGGTCTCGGGAAGATTTTTTTTCTTCTTTTTTTTCGCATACAACCTAAAACAGTTCCCGAGGTATAACACTGGAACGAGAGCGAGTAAACTTATAGCCAGAAATCACGCTAGGTTGTTAGGATTCTTGGATAGCTATCCGATTCTCTTCCTTTATATCCCACGGACTGGGATTCGGGTGGAAAACAAATGCAAACGACTTTATTTATTTACGCTTAGTTTCATCGATTCGGTTTTATTTTTTGAAAAAACCTAAAGGAGAAAGAAAAACAAAAATTTACTAAAATCATCACACGATTCCACCCCACATTTTTCATTTTGAAGATTTGTTATTACAGTACTCCTTGAATAATTCGTCCGGAACGTTCACTTCCCTTTTACTATCTGACCGACTGAATTCAAGTCACGAACATCCCTTTTTTTCCTTTTGTATAAAACATCTGCAACTGAGCTTTCAAAAGTTATAGTTCCCATTTTCTGTTAATGAGCGCACTAATAACTGCAGGTAATGAAATTGGAGCTTAAATTAGAGTGCACGTCATCTTAAAAATTCAGAAACTCTTCAAGTAATTAAAGAGATAAAGATCTGTTATTTAAACTCCCACGAATGAGTGAAAATTAATGCGTACTTCTCTCATTTAGACCTATTTAACGCAGGGGTGCTAATCTTCTGTCGGATTATCGAGCGCTCTTAATTGGACACATGAGATATACCTAAACAAACATCAAACGATTTATTTGCGGCTCGCGGCTAATTTGATGAAAAGCATCCATATCAAACGGAAAAGAACACTAGGGCAAAAAACGGCTCCGTCAGGGCTTTCGTAATACACTATTATAAAAGTGTAAAACATTATAACTGATTCAGCAATTTAGGAGAAAAAGGAAGAAAACTAGAACTTTTCAGGAGAGTGGAAGTTGATAGCGGCGATATGCCTGAAAAGAAATTTTTCTTTTAATACGAATACTTCCACTCAAAATAAAAATATGGGACCACTTGAAAAATCAGCGGGAATGGTTATATACTGTTTTAAGATTAAAAAAACGAAAATGAATTTTTTTTAACAATTCACTAAATGGCGTCTCTCGTCCTAAAAAGGCCGAGACGATTTATTTGTAGCTTTTTGCCAAGTTTTATTTAAAAAACGTCTCCATCTGACAACTTCCATTTATTAAATTCGCGACTTAAAACCCGAAAAAAAGACAATAGTGTGAAAAAAGAAAGTGGAGGAGCTTTAATCCGAATTAGAACCACTTAATTTAACGAGTTTGCATCATCTTTCCGGATAATTATACGCTCCCGAGAGGATAAAAGATTGTATCATTTATAAACACGTACTACTGGCGTAATATCATTAGATAATGTAATTTTTTTTTTAAAAATGAGAGTATAATACCTTCAGTCGAAATTACGTATAAGTGGTAATTGCTTAAAAAGAGATTAGATCTCAACTAGAAGTGTTTTTAGATTTTTACAACCCATGTTTATGACGCTCTAAAATCGCCTATACTATGGAAATTTCTTTTTGTTAAGACTTGACACTTGTTGATCCAAGGAAAAGTTTTCTCTCAATGACGCAGTAAGGCGTAAAACTTGAAAACTCAGTAGTTCTGAATTTAGGTAGTTTAGGTTAGAATAAAAACGTGACGATTATCATAAAGATTCAAATAGAACACGATACTTGACCCGAATATGAAAAGGTTTTTAAAAATTCAAAACTTGTTTAAAAAAAATTCAACATTGTCAACATTTGAATATTTTTCACTCTATAATTTTGGGTTGGTATTCATTAGCATTTTTTTTCCAACACTTGAAAACGAATACATTATTATTCAAGTCTACAATTGATTTCTCATCTCTCGACCGTCACATCGTAAGCTCTGAAAGGTAAAACATTACTGTGAGACGATCGTCGAAACTGATAATTTAAACGATTTTAGTCGAAATCATATCCATTTTCTTGTACACGCGAGTCCCTCATTTGTCTACTTTGATTAAATCTGAGCATTTACGATTCTATTAACCTACTTGGGGAAATTCTAAAGACAATTTTTATTGAATCAAAAGCCTTATTTTTTCGCTATTATCGTAAATGAACTGGATTGATGATTTCGTCGAAAAAGCCACGGAGACGGGAATGCTTGGAGGTCAGAGGATCCCTTTGTCCAAGATTTATTCGAAAGGAATGAGGAAATGGGGGCCTTGATGAACGTGCGGTATAATTAATATCTCATACTGTGAAAATGATACATCGAACGACGCCCGGGGATTTAGGTCGGACTTCGGGAATGACGGTAGAGGGTTTGAGGTCATGTGCGTCCAAGTTGGGCAGGGGGGTGGTCGGAAGGGTGGGAAGTGTGATGATAATACAAGCTGACAAGGGTCTCCCACCAGATTGCCATCATCTGGGCCCAAAAGGCATTAATCAAACCGATTTCGACAATCTTCCCAAAACCTGACTGCTATTATTTTACAATTTTATTATTATAACTCAAACCTAAAAATTAAAGTTACAGGACCATTTTGAACAGAAAACTAGAACTTTTCAGGAGAGGGAATTGAAGTGATATCAACAGCTGCGATATGCCTGAAAGAATTTTTTCTTTTAATATGAAGAAATACTTCCATTCAAAATAAAAATATGGGACCACTTGGAAAATGAGTGGAAATGGTTAAATAATTTTATAAGATTAAAAAAAAAAAAATTTTGTTCATCAAATTTCACCTAGGATTGAAATATTAGTCGTTACTTTTAATTTTTTTTTTTTTTTTTAGGTCTAAAAGAGACCTCTTAAGTTAAAACAAAACTTATTAAATTAAAGCCATTTCACCACCTTGAAACGTCCTCTTCCGCCACCGCCCTCACCCCCAGCCTAGCGAAACTCAAGGGAAATCCTCAATTAATCTCCTTCTGTATTAATTACCTAGTATATTTCGAAAAGGATGAGCTAGTAGGGAGGGGATTGTAATTTAGTAAGACGCCGACCTACTTCCACACCTGGAAATCATTTCACGTTGACGACTCCATGTAATAAAAGTAAAACAAAAAAAAAAAGTTGCCTGATTAACTCGAAACAAATACGATGAGAAAAATTTTTTCCCGAGAAACTTTTTTCGAAATCGTTAATAACGGCCATTGAAGAATCTTATTTCACAAATAATTGAGTCAGCGGTGAAGGGGGAGCTGGACCCGGCGGTAGGAAAAATTCAATTAGGTAGATGTTCTTTCGGATCCTGGATAGAGTATAAAAAAAAAGGAAAAAAAAAATATTCCCTCCAGTATTTCCCACCAACTCTTTCTCAAACAATCTTAAATGATGATTCAGGGCCCTTACTGAGGCCCTCATTAAACGGCATTCCCTTAAAAGCAACAAAAAGGAAGTAAACTACCTTTAGAAAAATACCTCTCATTTTCTTCCAAGCCTGCATGCATGCCACCGGAAAAAAAATGCTTTACAAATCTCCCATATGATTTATTGACACTCCTTGTGTGAAAATGCCGGAAAATTTAGTTTTATTAAGACAGGTGAAAAGAAAATGTAAGTGGCCGTAGTCATGAAAGGTCACGGGCGGCTTGACATCGGAAACGGAGGATCTAATTGCCTCCCCATCGACCGATATCCCATACAGCCCCACCCCAAGGTAACACCATTATGATCCAATAATTCAAACTTTTGGGTCTCAAGGACAGTAAAGTTTCCAATCATTTTCAATATAACATCCATTTTACAGTTATTGGAAACAAATCTGTTCAAAAATAAACATTTCAATCATTTCCGCTCATTTTCCAAGTGGTCCCATCTTTTTATTTTCAGTGGAAGTATTTATTTGTATTAAAAGAAAAAGTTTTTTCTGGCATATCGCCGCTGTTGATATCAACTTCAATCCCCAATACTGATAAGTTCTATATTTCTCTATATAGAGTATAAAAAAATTTAAAATTATTTCAATAAATGTTCTATATTGTGGAGAAGGCATGTGACAAAGAGATGATAAAAATGTCCTAAAATAAGAGGGGGGGACCCTTTCGGTAAGTTTTGCAATTCCAATCAGTCAGCTCAAGATCTGGCGTGACCCTGTACTTACTTGTCAAATGAAGTGTATCGCGTGTTTTCATAAATGTATAATTAGAAGGAGCATGCCAGGTTTAGCCGGCCCATCTATAGCCCAGGCATCTTAGGATATTTAGCGGGAAAATTAGGTACAGTCGTAATCTCCATCTTATTTTATGTTTTTTGGGTCGCTGATTACGAATCTGAAGTTTGCCAACAAAAATTTTGCCCGGAACCTTGTCAAAATTGCAAAAAAAGTCAAAATTTTGCCACTTTTTGAGGTTTTTTGATTATATCTCAAAAACTATTGATTTAAGCAACTTTTCTACTCAGTACAAAATGAAAGCCTATAAAATTACCTAAAAATCCATTAATCATTTGTCTAATTCGGTCCAGCCGTTCGGCAGCAATCGACAGTCAAAAAAGACCTCCGTTTTATGACCGATAAGGATTAAAACAATTAAGGTGGGTTTGACGGCGGTCAACGGTGTGGGAGAACTTTCGGTCCGATTGAGCTCGGACTAGTCTCATTTTAAAGGTAATTTAGTGCTTGTTCTTTTAAAAGTTGTCCGAATCCTGTATCTATTATAGTTTTGGCTCCAGAGCCAAAAACGTAAGTCGAAACGTGAACGGCAATTCTAGGTTTTACACACATATTTGGCTCTGGAGCCAAAGCTATTATAGATAGCGAATCCCGACTACTTTTGATTAAACAAGTGATAAATTACCTTTAAAATGAGGGTAGTCCGGTTTTGTTGCAACGAATAGCTTTGGCTCCAGAGCCAAACGTATAATTGAAAAATTGAAGGTAACTCATATTTTTTCATACATATTTGGCTCTGGAGCCAAAAGTGTTATAGATACCGTATTCGGACAGCTTTTAAAAGAATAACTGATAAATTACCTTTTAAATGAGTGTAGTCCGGTTTAGATCCGATGATTAGCCTTGGCTCCAGAGCCAAAAACGTAATCGATAATTTAGCGATGTGTCAAATTTTCACTTACATATTTAGCTCTAAAAACAAAGGTATTATAGATACCGTATCCCGGCTACTTTTACGGTAATAAGCGCTAAATTACCTTTAAAATGAGTCTAGTCGGGTTTAGATTAGACAAGTAGCTTTGGCTCCAGAGCCAAAAACGTACCTAACATGTGATCGATACTTCAAATTTTCACTTACAAATTATGCTATAAAACCATAGGTATTATAGATACCGTATCCGGACTACTTTTACACTAACAAGCGCTAAATTGCCTTTAAAATGAGACTAATCTGGTTTGGCTCCGACCATTAGCTTTGGCTCCAGAGCCAAAAAAGTCTTCGAAAAATGGATCGACCACTCAAATTTTTACATACAAATTGGGCTTTAAAACCAAAGGAATTATAGATACCGCATCCGGACAACATTGGCAGCAATAAGCAGTAAAGGACCTTTAAAATGAGATTAGTCCGGTTTGGATCCGACTATTAGCCTTGGCTCCAGAGCCTAAAACGTACTCTAATAATGAGCGAAAATTCAAATTCAATACATAATTTAAAAAATCTAGGAACGCGTTCCGCCCAGCACAAGCCATACTTAAAAAAATTTAATAAAATAAATAATAAAAATCATAAATAAAAAAAAAAATAATAATAATAATAATAAAACGTAATAAAAAAAAATAATAATAAAAAAAAAATACCTAAAAAATATGGTAGTAGTCATGGCGCGAATTTAATTTTCGAGGGCTAGTGTTTTTTAAGGCACCCCGTCGCGTTGTTTTAAAAACTCCACCCCACCTCCCCCACCGGAGTTGGGACCGGGCTTGGGAGTTTTTTATCATATTTATATTTACCCATTTTTTACATACCTACATATCTCATACATACCTAATTTCTTTAGCCCGCTTTAGTTCATGACCACTACTTTTAATTTTGAACATGTTCCTGGACAGCGATCCCACTACTGCGTCCATTAATAAGTGTAAATAATACAATTTGATATCATTAATATCATAAAGTATCAAAATAGACGTGGTTCCCTCTAAAATAGCACGTAAAAATGGGTGTTTTACCCGTTTTTGAATTTTGACCTTTTTCAGCGCTCTCTAACGGCCGTTTTTTGAGACCGAATTTCTCAAATCTTTAACGGATTTTATAGCAAATTTTATGAGCTTTCATTTTGTACTGAGTATAAAAGTTGCTTAAATTAATAGTTTTTGAGATATAATCAAAAAACCTCAAAAAGTGCCAAAATTTTGACTTTTTTTGCAATTTTGACAAGGTTCCGGGCAAAATTTTTGTTGGCAAACTTCAGATTCGTAATCAGCAACCCAAAAAACATAAAATAAGATGGAGATTACGACTGTACCTAATTTTCCCGCTAACTGCCCTTTTTTGATCTAAGATGCCTGGGCTACTAACCGATAAGTCTAGAAGTAAAAATAAAACCGAAAATATTTACAATGAATTATAACAGAGAACAAAACAAAATTAAAAATAATGATAGGATGTAGAGGAAATCTAACATAAATGTTGACCTATTTAGGTTGGATCTCCACTTTTTTTTTTTCTTTTTTTTTTACGGCTTTTTTCAGTAGAAGCGGAGAACACGCAATATGATAGGGTGGTATTCATGCTTTTATCAACATATATCGATCCCCAACCTGCCTTATCGTCTCTAGCCCTAATGCCGCTTTGAATCCGACAATTGTTACAATCTACCAGCGTTCCTCATACCCACTAATAAACTATTAACGCCAACACCAGAAATTGTTTAGCCTCGTTGTTCCACAATCATCGTCAAACACATGAAAGGGAAGAGAACAGGGATATGATTTCACACGTATTCGTAAACAAGTAAACGGAAGGAAGCGAGAGGAGAAGCTGGTATGAGGGGGTTTTCGAATCCATCGCTCACACTTTTCGTCCAAATACCTCAAATTCGTTTACACAAAACGATTTTGTAGAATCCGAAGAAAACACTATGGCCAATATGAACTTTTCAGAGGTCAAAAAGCTCAAGGTGGACACTAATATGTAACAAGTTTCAATCAATTCGTTGAAAAAAGAAAAAAAAAATCGAAATTTTTTTATTTAGGTAGGTTTGGAAGAAAAGAGAGAAGAATTCCCGAAAGAAGAAAACTAGAACTTTTCAGGAGAGTGGATTGAAGTTATCAACAGCAGCGATATGCCTGAAAGAATTTTTTCTTTTAATACAAATAAATACTTCCAATCAAAATAAAAATATGGGACCACTTGGAAAATGAGCGGAAATTGTTAAATAATTTAATATAAAAAAAAATAAATAAATAAATCATAAAAAAACTGCCATTTTTCATTAAAAAAAAAGGTAAAAATTAAGCTGAAAAGTTATGAAAACAATTTTATAAATATGAAATTAATTACGAACTAATAATTCAATTTAATATAATCGTTTGAAATTGGTAGACGTTTAATGTGACAGTTTTGGTTGATGTTATGTCGTATTATGATTGCATAATATAATAAACTTCGACAGGCCCTGGTGGTTAGATTCAAGAACCGATTGTTTGAGCAAACAATAGTGGGATTCTACGATCAACATTATCACTCGCCCTTCCATCAAACTTAATATGCCAGCGAGTAAATTACTGAAACGATATTTAGGCCACTCTGAACAGTCGAAATTTAATCAGAGTCGAGTAGGCACCTATTGAGCATCCGTAATTATTATTAACACTGTCGAAAATTTCATATCTCAACTCGATTTTAGGTTAATTAGAACCAAAAACAAAAGGACTTTTTAGTTTTTTATTATCTATTCTACTAAATCATAGGAGATGGTTTATTTGTTAAATGGATATCATCTAAACTGTTAATGGTAGAACGCAATTTTCTCATTTTGGGGGAAGCAAATAGAGAAGAAGAATCATTAGGAATTGTAAACAGAAGGAAAGGCGGCGAGAATGAGGGGGGTGGCTTTAACACGAAGCGCGCCTTCCGCATTAAATTAATGTGAAACCATAAAACATAACTGTTAGCCCAACCCAAGAGGAATATCCTTTAACAATGGATGCCGATTTCCTCGGAATTGTTCCCAAAACGCTAAGGGTTACTTATACATAAATCATAAAGTCATTACTACTCTAGGCGCTTAAAAGAGGGGCGGAGTTGGAAGGGGAGTTTCTATACAAAGTACCTGGTCGAGAACCCTATTGTTGAAACTACCCTTCTATTTTTTATTTTAAGAATTCAACATTTATTGCTTAAAAGATGGGTTTGTCGTGCGCAACAAGTATAAACGATAACCTTCATATTAAAAGGCGGAGGTGCAAAAAAGAGTTTTAAATCAATTACCCCCATCAAGATTAAGAGCAACTAGTAAATGAATTAATATTAAGCTAAAGATAAAGAGGCTTTCATTATAGTGGGCGCACTCGAAAATGTCAAGATAAGCCACGACTCTCCATTTCGTAAATTAAAAAACTCACGTTATTATTGAACAAAAAAATTAAGCTCGACTTTAACATTTAGATTGAAAATTTTAAATTAAACCATCCTTGCTGAAAATGATACTAGTCTATAGAGCATTTTAACCAGTAAAGGTGGTCCATTTAGGTCCTGAATGTTTTTGAATGCCAACATATGCATTTTCGGGGAGCCAAAAATTTTTGACATTTTTCAGTTTTTCGCATAAAACTCTAATGCGTCGATTAAAAAAAAAAAATTGACAAAATTGGTCCCATAGACAAGTTTTTACAGACGATCAAAAAAAAAATTCAATTTTTACAAAAAAAAATTTTTAAAAGCGTTGTGGACCCAGAAGGGATGATAAAATCCACTACGCCATCCTAAATGTAGAGCATCAATCAAAAAGTTCAAAAACCATCAAAAATTTAAAATGGGACCAATACAGCGAAATTTGAAAAATTGAATTTTTTTTTTTTTTTTTGATCGCCTATAAAAACTTGTCTATTAGACTAATTTTGGCAATTTTTTTTGTTAATCTACGAAGAATTTTGTCCTTTTTAATTCACTACTAAAGTGTTTTTCACAGAATATGCCCTGTTTTCGAGTTTTATGCCAAAAACTGGAAAAAGTTTGTTTTTCACCCGAAAAACCCCAGTGCAGGGAAAGCATTTGCTGGCACTTTGCAAAAAACATTTGGGACAAAATGGACTATTTAAAAAAAATTTACACCACCTTTTGCAGGATTTCTTCAAACTGCTCTGCAGACTATAAATAAAAGAGTAAAGGTCATCTTATGAAAAAATTCTCAGAAAAATAAAACGCTTTTCTCCTTATCAGAATCAGTTTGAATGATAAAAAAAGTGTGTTCTAAAAAAATTATACCTACGTGTAATAAATTTTTTGATGCATGCTCCACAATACTTATTTTTAATTTAATGTACATACCTATACGTGGTATTTCAAATCTCAATTTTTATTTTCATTCCTTACTTTACCAACTTAATTTTCTTACGCTGTTTTATTTAATGAAATATCTAGATGAGAGTCCAGCACGCAATTTTTTTTTTAAATTACACAAAAAAGTCAACTTTACAGTCATAAATCTCTTATTATTCTAAAAATAAAATATTTGTTTAAAAATTACTAAGATAAAGCGTAATGATGCCATTAAGGAGAAGTAAGAAAAACAAGTTAGTGGCGAGAATTGAAATAGGAAAGCTCGTAAAGCTTACTAATTTATGGGCAAACACTGAATAAGAAATCGCCTAAATTTGTTGGGTTTGAGCATTTCACATTAGAGGGAGGAAGAGGGTGGGTTTGACCTCGTTAGATCTTGAGAAGGCCCCTCGTTAACAATCATCCGCGATCATCTTGATAAAAGATGGGGATGGTGAAAAAGAAAAGTTTTAATTTCATTTATATCGGTTTTTAACCCACTAATGTCTTACTTGAGCATGTAAAATATTATTCATAAGAGCATTCTTTGTTCCCCAGAAAATGCTAATTCATAAAAGTTAAAAATGTCAAAATTTTAATATGATGTAGAACACAAAAGGTTTCGGGGTGTCAATTTTTTTCGCCACCACGATTACAAGAAACAAAGAGAGAAAAGATGGGGATTAAATGGATTTTGTGAGGCTTCTTTTGTTTCGGTAGTCATTCATTGATTTTTGACGTTTTATTTTAATAATTCAGGAAGGGTTGGATTGATTGATGACAATTTTTCAGACGGAACGATAAGCAGGATAAACGGGGATTGCGGGAGGTCGAAATGTAATTCGGCATCATCCATAAAGCAAACATTTCATAGGAAAGGTTATTCATGTAGTGAATACTAAGTAGAGAGATAATAAATTTCACGAGGCCATCAACGAGGGAAATACCTCCCCTCGTCTCTACACTTCACCTAGTACAAATGCCTCAAATTGGCGGTGAGGGAGTTTGTGGCTTTTTTGGGAATAAGATTTTTAGCCAAGGGCATTTTTAAGTTCCTCTGCACCGTAGGAGGCTTGGGCAACGAACCACCCCAAAAAATGGTAAGTTTTGGTTGAACACCAGCGATTTTCACGGGGGTAAAGCCATAAGGGCAACCGTAGGTGGAATCCGCCCCTATGATCATCAATTTTCACTTTGATTTGGGAACGCGTAGCTACTTCAATTACCAATATTTTTATTTTTAAATTTTACAGGCGTGTTTAAAAGTATATCAAAGCCTTGACGAAAGGAGTTTTGAAAATTGTCGAAATTTTTTATATAGGCTTGAAAAAAAGACTATTTTTTTAGCCTTTGTGTTTTTTTTTCCAAATGTAAACGTGTAAAAAAATTAATTCAATTTCATTCAGCGATTTAGGAGAAACGAATTCCCGGAAGAAAACTAGAACTTTTCAGGAGATGGGATTAAAGTTATCAATAGCGGCCTGAATGCCTGAAAGATTTTTTCTTTTAATAAAAATAAATACGAACACTAAAATTAAAAATATGGGACCACTTTGAAAATGAGAGGAAATGGTTAAATAATTTTATAAGATTAAAAAAACGAAAGAAAAAAACAATTTCCACATACGGGTGCCCTTAATAGGTTTGGGGCTACGAACTCTCCTTAAAAATGAAGATTTCGGTAGAACACCAGCGATCTTCAAATTTGCTCCATTTTTCTCCTACTTGAGCATTAGTATGAATAAAGTAGAATATTTAAAAAAATTTGACATCAGACTGAAATTAAGTCTCTCAGATGTGGTTTTGGTCGCAAAAGTTATACTTTTGTTTCGTGTCGTTTATCATTATTTTGACTCGTCAGAAAGTGCACGAAAAAGGGGTGAAGCGAGGGGGTCGTATCGTTGAGAACAAGAGGGAGTTCCACGTAATCATAAGGGTCGAATGTTTCGTAGGCGGATACCGCTTTTTCCCCCCAACAGATCGCTTTCCACAAAGACGACTACGACTTATTAAACCCTGGAAGGGTGGCTGTCTGACCTTTCCTGTTACTTTTGAAGGGATCAGTTCTACGGGCTCGGTATTGAGGAACAAAAGGTCAGAACCAGCATACAAATGTAAGGACGCTTTGTGGCTTGAATAGTAAAAGAAGGCAGTCGCATAAACCTTATTCTTTTTTTTTCAGTTGCTACATTCTTTTTCTGCAATCGCAATAGATAAACTTGTTTAATTCACAAAAGAAAGTTTTCTCTCTCTCTCTCATTCGTCCCTTTCCCCCCTACCCTTCTCCCACGAGGGTCTACGAACAAACGCCTTGTGCACTTGAGTGAAATTGCTAATAGAAAATTCTTAGACTCCGTGACTTGCAAGGTGATTCAAGAGATACAACTCTTCCTTAATATAATTATTATCAAAATTTTTAAAAATCAATGATTTATAAGCATATTGTGCTTATCGAAAATTCAAATTATTCGAAGCTTCTTGAGATTTTTTCGTCCCTTGACATTATGAAGTCAATCTGAACTTTCCAATTAAGAATGTTTAGTATCAAAAAACGGTTAACAAGCCCGCTAACGAGGGCGGAAACACAAACAAAAAAACACTAGAGACGTCGAGGGCCCTCTCGACCTGAGGACTAAAAATAACTCCAGGAAAACAGTCACACATGCTTTAGTAACTCGTACACTTTAAAGCTTTTTTTTTTTTTTTTTCTTAAAAACACCGGAATTAACACACAAAATCAATTTTCTTCAGTTTTTAAAAGTAAAATTATTTAAATTTTTTTCAAAATTTTCTTTTCTATGCAAGTCTCAAAACATTCATAATGAAAATAAAATAATGAGCAATCTCATTCTTCAATTTGGATTTGAATTACGTTCCTTTCATAGGTATTATTCACAAAAGAAGTCTTCAATTGATTAAAACGAAATCCAAAACAATAAATCATGAAATGTTAACACAAGGGGACGAAGAAAGGGGGAAGAATAGCAACTCAGACAAGAGAATGAAATTGATACGGCTACCACATTGTAAGGGGAGAAAAGGACCCCCTTCACTTTTTTAATCCCCGTTAATATGACTAGGGAAATTATTAATAAAAAGGGCTTTTAATTAAACAAAAAGAGCTTTTCGAATACAATAGCTTATAATTTATGACAACGTCCATATAAACTGAAAAATGTATTACGAAAATCGTAAGAATCCAAGTTGTCTACAGGTATTATAAGCCATAGATACCAAAAAATGAAAAATTTATAACGAAAATCGTAAGAATCCAAGTTGCCTACAGGTATTATAAGCCATAGATACCAAAAAATGAAAAAATTATAACGAAAATCGAAAGAATCCAAGTTGCCTACAAGTATTGTAAGCCATAGATACCAAAAAATGAAAAAATTATAACGAAAATCGTAAGAATCCAAGTTGTCTACAAGTATTGTAAGCCATAGATACCAAAAAATGAAGAATTTATAACGAAAATCGTAAGAATCCAAGCCATAGATACCAAAAAATCTATATAAATTAGAAAATTTAATTAATTTCATATTTTATTCTTTATAAAGTCAATTGATTGAAGTCCATCGGAAAGTTTAGTATGTTCTAACAGATTCTCTAGTTAAGTTTCCAGATCACCAAATACACACGCTCCAATAAACATTAATTATTACGTAACTTGAAAAAATTATAAAACTTTGAAGCTAAGAGTTAAATTTTTTTCTTAAGTTGGAAGAAATGGCTCAAATCGATTACCATTTTATGTAGAAAGTACATGGTGTTCAATAACGAATTTAATTTTGTTATTTTACAAATATAAAAAGGAAAAAAAAAAAGAATAATTTTGGAAGATTAATATTCTAGCTAGAGAGAGAGAGAAAAAAGGTGAAGAGAAAAATCACCGACGGAAAAGTAAGTAAGCCCATGATGAGAGAAATCTCCTTGGAATTTGTCAAACTAAGCCTATCCGTGTCCTTTTGGTGGGTAAGGTAAGAAGGTAAACTGCAGAAGGAGGTAAAGACATTTTTTTTCTCCTTCTTCCCACCCCCCCTCGTTTATATTAACGTCATCTTTCTTCCTCGACTTTTGTTACGCTGTTTGATATCCTTGAATGTAAGTTTCCAAAACGCCCTTTGATGTTTAGAGCCCGAGCCTCCCTTGTTAGCATGCCCCTAACCTAAAAAACATTAATTAATGCCTTTGCCGCCTTTGAAAGATGTATCGTACAAATGGTTAAGATGAAAAGTACTTGAATCAGGCCCCAATAATTTGAAGGGTATAATTCAAAGGCTTACTACTTGTAAACTTATTTATAAAAATACATCTTTGATAAATGACAATAAAATAGTTCATTATCAAAGTTTGTGCCAATCTATTGGTGCCCAGAAGTTGGAGACCTGCGTATTCAGAGAGTGGCGATAAGGGTATTCAGAGGGTTGCGATCAGGGTATTCAGAGAGTAGCGACCAGGGTTTTCAGAGGGTAGCGATCAGGGTATTCAGAGGGTGGCGATCAGGGTATTCAGAGGGTGGCGATCAGGGTATTCAGAGGGTGGCAATCAGGGTGTTCAGAGGGTGGCGATCAGGGTGTTCAGAGGGTGGCGATCTAAACAAATGTTAGAGATCCGGGAATTCATAGAGTGGCGATCAGGGTATCAGGGTATTCATAGAATGACGATCAGGGTATTCAGAGGGTGGCGATCAGGGTATACAAATGTTAGAGATCCGGGTATTCATAGAGTGGCGATCAGGGTATCCAAATGTTGGAGATCAGGGTATTCATAGAGTGGCGATCAGGGTATTCATAGAATGGCGATCAGGGTATTCATAAAATGGCGATCAGGGTATTCAGAGGGTGGCGATCAGGGTATACAAATGTTATAGATCCGGGTATTCATAGAGTGGCGATCAGGGTATTCAGAGGGTGGCAATCAGGGTATTCAGAGGGTGGCAATCAGGGTATACAAATGTTATAGATCCGGGTATTCATAGATTGGCGATCAGGGTATTCATAGAGTGGCGATCAGGATATCCAAATGTTGGAGATCAGGGTATTCATAGAATGGCGATCAGGATATTCAGAGGGTGGCGATCAGGGTATACAAATGTTAGAGATCCGGGTATTCAGAGGGTGGCGATCAGGGTATTCATAGAGTGGCGATCAGGGTATTCATAGAATGGCGATCAGGGTATACAGAGGGTGGCGATCAGGGTATACAAATGTTAGAGATCCGGGTATTCATAGAGTGGCGATCAGGGTATTCATAGATTGGCGATCAGGATATCCAAATTTTGGAGATCAGGGTATTCAGAGGGTGGCGATCAGGGTATACAAATGTGATAGATCCGGGTATTCATAGATTGGAGATCAGGGTATTCATAGAGTGGCGATCAGGATATCCAAATGTTGGAGATCAGGGTATTCATAGAATGGCGATCAGGGTATTCAGAGGGTGGCGATCAGGGTATACAAATGTTAGAGATCCGGGTATTCAGAGGGTGGCGATCAGGGTATTCAGAGGGTGGCGATCAGGGTATTCGGAGGGTGGCGATCAGGGTATTCGGAGGGTGGCGATCAGGGTATTCAGAGGGTGGCGATCAGGGTAGTTAGAGCATGACGATCAGGGTATTCATAGAATGGCGATCAGGGTATTCAGAGGGTGGAGATCAGGGTATTCAGAGGGTTGCGATCAGGGTATTCAGCGGATAGCGATCAGGGTAGTTAGAGCATGGCAATCAGGGTATTCATAGAATGGCGATCAGGGTATTCAGAGTATGGCGATCAGGGTATTCATAGATTGGCTTTCAGGGTACCCAGAGTAAAGAAATATTATCATAATTAGCCAACAACCAAACTTCTAAAAAGCTATGGGATCAAAATTATTGGGTCTCGAATAATAATAGCCATGAATAAAGGGTCAAAGGGGGCGTAACGTATGATACATCAATTTTACCTCAACCACGTGCCAACCCCTCACTATCACCGTTAAAATATGTAAAAACTGCTATCATTTTACGTTACATCATCATAATAAATTTGATCGAAATCAGATTTATGAATGGAAAAAAAATAGATAAGAAAACCGTCAAAAATAAAAAGTCTTTATTTCTGTTACGCCAAAGATTTATTTAGAAATTGATAATGAAAAAAGCTCGTATAGCATGAAAAATCAATCCAGATTTCAAACATTTTGATGAGTTAGTCCACAACTTTACAAAGTAGCTTCGTTTATCTCTTTACCCTTAACTATGTATTAACTTAGCAGTATTACTTGAATTAGTACATCATAATATCTTGAAATCTAGCACTAAATATGAGTACACAAATAACTTTAGTATACCATAGATCCCACAAAAGAAGAAGAAAACAAAACTATCTGGAATAATTTCAAATTATAGGACACCCACAACTTCCTTTCATTTAAACCAATATGGGCAACAATGCAAGAGACTACAATTCAAATTTCCTCTTTTTTACTACCTCCCTAACAGAAAAAAAAGTTGGGCTAGGCAAAAAAAAAAATTCAATTGACTTTATAGAACTGATACAAGCCGAGCTGTGAAATAACAGGAAAGCAAATGTGATAAAATCGTTGGGACAGATAAAAGCGATATTTCGATGGAGTTTACTAATTCAAGCCCTATAAATACATCCAACTTGATATTTCAAGTTTTCACATTTGGTTGTTTCCCTAAAACAATTTAACACATTATATTAATTTAGAAATTGATGACGATGTTTTATATATTTTGAGCTAAAAATAAGGAATTGATCGTAAAGGGGATAATGTTATAAGGATAATACAAAGCCCCTATGCCTTCCATGACAGGTACCTTAACAGGCAAACTTTTCTTCGCTGCACTAAGTTTTGGCAGGGAGAGCAAGAATGGAGATGGATCTATCACTTCAAGACCATCCAAGTTAGTTCCCTCACACTGCCCCAAAAAAATTCTTCTCTTAAGGACTAAAAAGAGAAAAAAACGTGGTTATAATGGATCTGGTTATACCATAAATTGCGAAAGAAAATAGCGAAAATGGAAGGAGGGGATTTTTATGCATACCACCGCGGCCTGTAACAGTAATTGGAAGGAATGGTGACGCGGTAAGTGGATGGCTGGAGAAGGGGAGGAAGGAATAGGATCGTCAGGCTGACTCTACCACCATTCTTGGATAACTTTCACACCTTCCCCTTTAGTACCGGAAGGTGTTAAGAGGCGCTTGTATATGGCCTTCTAAAAGCCGAGCAAATCGGTTTCGACATGACTACCTTAGTTAAGTCCCAACACCCCACAACGTACACTCCACGCATTATTATATGGAAGGACCGAACATCTTACAAACTATATTTTTTTGGGGGGATCGGACGAGAGGATTAAGGCAAGCGGTCACGGTACAAAGGGTCGATTCCTGCACTGGGTCAAACATTTGGCGTATGGATTTTTCCTACGTACAATTCTATGAAGGAAGAAGAATTTTTATTTTAAATTATTTATAAACTTTATATAATAATTTTTATTTTATAATTTTAACTTTTATATATATTTAGCTCAGGAATGAATTCTCCACGATACGTTTCCAAATCACCAAGTGCTTAGCGTTATCTTCAGCTAATCAGCACAAAATGCCTCCCGACTTTCACATCAAGATAAAACTTAGTACGGACAGTATTATTGAACGCTGAGGGAAGGGATTATAAAACAGGCAGAGGGTGAAATTTCAGGGGTGCCTAATTAATCGTCGAAAAGTTTCAAAAAGAGAGGCAGCAGAAGAAGAGAGAGAGAAAAATTAAAAATGGAAAATAATCACCGTAATGTATTTCTGAATAAATTATAACGGCAATGATTGTGAAATTCGTAGATGACTATATAGACCGAAAGGGAAGATCTTCAGGACCCTTGTCTTCTTCCTTTCAAGGACCATCGTTTTCGTCATTTCATGGACCCTCGTCTTCATTTCAAGGACCCTCGTCTTCATTTCAAGGACCCTCGTCTTTTTTCTCTCAAGGACCCTCGTCTTCTCTCTCAAGGACCCTCGTCTTCTCTCTCAAGGACCCTCGTCCTCATTTCAAGGACCCTCGTCTTTTTTCTCTCAAGGACCCTCGTCTTCTCTCTCAAGGACCCTCGTCTTCTTTCTCTCAAGGGCCCTCGTATTCTTTCTCTCAAGGACCCTCGTCTTCTTTCTCTCAAGGACCCTCGTCTTCTTTCTCTCAAGGACCCTCGTCTTCTCTCTCAAGGACCCTCGTATTCTTTCTCTCAAGGACCCTCGTCTTCTCTCTCAAGGACCCTCGTCTTCTCTCTCAAGGACCCTCGTCTTCTTTCTCTCAAGGGCCCTCGTCTTCTTTCTCTCAAGGACCCTCGTCTTCTTTCTCTCAAGGACCATCGTCTTCTTTCTCTCAAGGACCCTCGTATTCTTTCTCTCAAGGACCCTCGTCTTCTCTCTCAAGGACCCTCGTCTTCTCTCTCAAGGACCCTCGTCTTCTTTCTCTCAAGGGCCCTCGTATTCTTTCTCTCAAGGGCCCTCGTATTCTTTCTCTCAAGGACCCTAGTCTTCTTTCTCTCAAGGACCCTCGTATTCTTTCTCTCAAGGACCCTCGTCTTCTCTCTCAAGGACCCTCGTCTTCTTTCTCTCAAGGGCCCTCGTATTCTTTCTCTCAAGGACCCTCGTCTTCTTTCTCTCAAGGGCCCTCGTATTCTTTCTCTCAAGGACCCTCGTCTTCTTTCTTTCAAGGACCCTCGTCTTCTTTCTCTCAAGGACCCTCGTCTTCTCTCTCAAGGACCCTCGTCTTCTCTCTCAAGGACCCTCGTCTTCTCTCTCGAGGACCCTCGTTTTCTTTCTCTCAAGGACCCTCGTCTTCTTTCTCTCAAGGGCCCTCGTATTCTTTCTCTCAAGGACCCTAGTCTTCTTTCTCTCAAGGACCCTCGTATTCTTTCTCTCAAGGACCCTCGTCTTCTTCCTCTCAAGGACCCTCGTCTTCTTTCTCTCAAGGACCCTCGTCTTCTTTCTCTCAAGGACCCTCGTCTTCTCTCTCAAGGACCCTCGTCTTCTCTCTCAAGGACCCTCGTCTTCTCTCTCAAGGACCCTCGTCTTCTCTCTCAAGGACCCTCGTCTTCTCTCTCAAGGACCCTCGTATTCTTTCTCTCAAGGACCCTCGTCTTCTTCCTTTCAAGGACCCTCGTCTTCTTCCTCTAAAGAACCATTGTTATTCGTCCAAAATGGAGCAGGGGGAATTTATAGATATTTGAAGAGAAAACGATTACATATTATTTTAATCGGATGGAATCACTCTTGATTATACTTCCGTTATTTAATAAAATGGTTTATACAACTGAAGAGCCCTCAGCGGATGTTGAGCACCAATGCGATTGATTAAAGGAAAACAAAACATTTCAAGAGAAAATGTTGTAGATTAATCGAATACCTCTTATAAATAATGCAGTTCCACATAAATTTTTAATTAGTTTCAACTTTCAACGAGCCTTTGTGATAAAGGGGTGGTGCGTGAGGGAAACCAGTGTGAGAATCTTGATGTCTGTGTAGATACCGACCGAGTTCTTTGGTAAACCTCTCATTTGAATATGAAATCTACGGCTCCCCCTTCTTTTCCTTTTATTTATAACCTAATTTACCTGAATGGGACGTTAAAAAAAAAACTGGAGCATGATTTTTAAAAGGGGATGGGATTGGTACCCAATTACCAACCGCAATGTTTAAAACAAACATTTTTATAGGTACCTAGGTTTTTTATTTGTTTTTATTTACATAGTATACTCGCTGTATACATAATAATTGAAAAATGGCCGGAAAATTATTGTAAGTGGTGAGATCCTCGGGATAAACTGAAAAAGAGGCAGTTAAAGGCGTTTAAGGGCGATGGAATTGACGTAGGTGGCAAGGGGGGAGTAAGTCACACCGATCGGCTGCCAAGGCCGAAGGCGGAAAAATAAATGAAGGAAAAACATTTTGGGTTGACAGGACGACGCTTGGATTGGCGGGTAGGCACCACCCCCTCCCCGCATATCCCACTCCTTTTTTCCCCCCTTCTTTTTGCTTTCCCGCTTTCGTTGCCTTTACACACCCCTCACACTTTCTTTTCCATCTTTTTCACATCGTACGAGAAATGAATTCTTAAATACGTCGCTTTGAACGTCATCGCTTGATGTATCCGAATGTAACTGAAGTAAAGAAGAAAGAAAAGGCTCCTGTTTGATCCAAAAAGATTGGACATAGTTTAAAAAGTTCAAAACTTACAAGAATACCATAAATCACCGTCTATCTACATACCTGCAACAAAAAACACAAAAATAAATATTAACAGTAAAATTTCTGCAAGAAAAGAGGCACTACCCCCTCAACACACTGATTTTAAAAAGAAACCAAAATAAATGGGATTATATCTTCAGTAGGTAACATAAAAATGAACCTCATCGATCTCCATTATAGCAAATGATGACAGAAGACGTATTATGCGAACATCAATGCCATTTGTTTAAAAAAACATTTTTATTCAAGAATATTTGATTTTCAAAACTTGAGATTCGCTTTTCTTCCCAATATGCTGATTAGAAACGAAAAATAAAAAGTTGAGGGGGATGGCGTAGCGTGTCGTGTCGTCCCAGTTCGCAGTGCTCGAGGAAGCGAGTGGGGAAGGGCCTTTGGCAATAAACAATGAGTTCATTTCCCGCAGTTCCAGATAATAACCCTTCTCCCCCAACATCGTCCACCCTAAAACCGAACTCCCTTTTAACTACTAAGTTTCCCAGATAATAGCCACCGATGTCTTTAATTTCAATAAAAAACCGACGAAAATTCATAAAATCAGCTACTTAAAAGTTTAATTCGTTATAGAATTGTCTGGAGGTTCTCCCTGCTATGATTTCTTGAAAATGTAGTTGGTGGGAAGGTTTGGGAAGTGAAGTTGTGGCTCCCTCTTATCACATTTTAGTTAAAAAGGGATAAAAAATACAACAACAAAAAAATTTTATGGGGTGGGGGAGTTTGTAACGTAAATGAAAATATTGATTCGAACATAATATCGATAATCCAATTAGTAAAAAGGACAAAATGGGGAAAATTTAATCCGTGGAAAACCAACGGATTTGACAACCTGCTCTCGAAATGCTAATTTGAATCACTATGCGGAAAAACGTCGCGATGCGAACAGCGAATTCAGGGAGGCGATACCCACCTATTACATTATACGAGCTCATAAATTAACATTTCTATACCTGTTGGCAATCACAAACAGTTTCATTTTGAATAGGGGATAATCATTTGGGATTGTGGCCGCACAACGTCATGTAAATTTTCCGAGGGCTCGCAACGAAATTCGAGGATTTACGCTTTATCGCAACCACCGATGGATCTTTTCGCTACATTTTTTAAATCCGGGTTTTCTCAGATAACTTGGTTCTGAAGTTATTTATGAAATTCTACAAGATGACTCTTCATCAATGGTAAAGGGGGTTAGTTAGATGAGGACATAGTTAGAGGAATCTTCTCCCTGAGTTAGGAACAAGTTAGAACTAACCAACCTCCTTCACAGCTCACAAATAAACCATCCAGACATCAAAAGCTGAATATAGTAACAAGACGACCACAAAAAAGTTCAATAACTTTTTTCCAGAAACAACAATTTGGTCAATTTCCAAAGAAGTGCTACATCTTTTAGATTTTATTGATTGAAAACAAAGGGAAAAAAATCGTTTCCTTTAAAAAGGCAACACAATAGGCGATAATTGCAGTCGTGTATGCAGGTGGGATTGAGGAGAGTAAGGAAATGCAGGGAGGCCGGAAATGTGGTAACTTTGGCAGAAATGGGGGAAGAGTGCACACCGAAAATCGACCACAACTCGGAAACTATAAATCGCAGGAAGTCCTGAGAACTCTCAAATGGTTCCGTATTGAATGTTCTATACCAATTTTTTTCCCAGCAACAAAAAACTTCCAATGCAAAAACGCGGAAAAAGTTCAAAATCCAATTATTCGAATTAATTGTAATAATTCAGTAATTATTTCAATTTTAGTTTTCTAGGAAATACCCAAGTTAATGGAATACATGGTTAATGGAAATACGTCTTTTAGAGGTAATTTGAGATAATTAAGCCAATTTTAATTAAAAACAAAAGACATTTTTTTTCGAAAAATTCACTTTCAGTGCGCCATGAAATTTTTAACATAAAAGATCTGCGATCGATGTTGACACAATTACTGCAAAATTTTATGATTTTAAAGCTAATAAAACACAGTTAAAACAAGTTTTTTGAGGAAAAAAAAAATTCCTAAAAATAATATTGATACATTCAATCCTAAACCTATATTATGCCATATAGATAAATCAATTTAATTAAATAAAATTTATATTGAATTTTAGTGGGGCCATAAAGCTTCGGTCATGAGATAGCCTAGTGTATAATTCAAACGTGAGCCTGAATTGATCGCTCCTTCTCATTGATTGTGTTCCTAATTACCAAAATCGACCCAGAGCTATAAATTGTAGGGGGTCCAGCTATTGGGAATTATCAGGTAGATAATTTGAAATTAATATTAGTATATTCCCTGATCCAAGGTACCCTAGATAATTCACCACAGATTAAAAATTAAATTGAATTATAGAATTTTCTTTTTTCTTTTTTTTAAAAAACAACGGTTTATTGCTGGAAAATGGATAATATGTTGCAACATAATCTTTTCCAAATAAAATATTTTATATTTCATACAAAAAGAACAATAACGAGTTAAGTTCTACATAATCCACACACCGAACGGTACCTATCAAGCAATAAAGAAATTTAAAAAATAAATACCACAAATGAACTGAAATACTTAAACAATATGAAGCTGATTTGAATAAAGGATTTTTAAATAACGATAAGGTCCTATTATCTAACAACTATTTTTCCAAACTGGTTTTATAAATATTTTACTCAATAAAGCCCGAATGATGGATTGTAGTAGAAAATCGATAGCTCTTTGTGTTATTGGAATCTACTAGAATCGATTCATAGTTAAAAAGCAAATTTTTTTAAGAACCATTACGAAAAAGATTAAACAATTTTTGCTGCCTTGATAAAATTTACGAGAAAGCTTACCCGTCATCCTACCCGTGAGTCAACTTCTCGTATCAGGAGTAGTTAACAAGTTTCACACTAGAGCGAAATTGATTGACATCGGGAGATCTAACACTATAGAGATTAAAAAAGAATTAATAAATACCTAAGGAAAGAAAAAGAATGGAAATTACTCCTTGAAGGGGAAAAAAAAAAACTAATTTTTTAATTATTCCACTTGTTTATTTTGTTCTTAAGACCCCCCCAGTACTTTACAGCATAATTTCTTTATTAGCTCGCTTTATCGATTTCGCCTTCGTGGCTTTTAGGTATACTTTCGTTTTAATTATAACCGCCCACTACCGGGCGGAATAAAAGAATCCCACAATAGTCAATACTGCGTGAAAATATGAAGGAAAAGAAGCTCAGGTGATGGATTGTAGGGGCAAATCGATGCTCTTTCTTCCAGCCATTGAAATTCAGAGAAAAAAAATCTCTAAACGTAACTTTTTTTACGCCATTCATCCACATCATCGAATGTTGATCTTTTTTCACTAGGTCGAAATTGTTCAAAAAATTAATTAAATCTTATAATTTAACCATTTTCTCTCATTTTTCAAGTGGTCCCATATTTTTAATTTCAGTGGAAGTAATTATTTTTATTAAAAGAAAAAATTCTTTCAGGCATATTGCTCCTGTTGATATAAAATTCAATCCTCTCTCCTGAAAAGTTCTAGTTTTCTTCCTAATCATTACTGAGAATGATTCCTTGAAATGAAATCCTAGATTAGGATAAGTTTTGACAATAGAAGGAGAATGTTTAATTTATGATGGGTTGGTCGATACATTGTCCTCGTAGAGCTAACCGAGGAATAGATTTGAAAAAATAAAGCTGGAGATAGCTCCTACGGAAAGCTAGATTTTCCGTTCCAATCATATATCAAGAACAATTTATATGCTCAGCGACTCGCTCCTTTTATTTGTCATCAACATCAACCTCGGCCGAAAAACTCAACCCCGAACCCCCACTACCACGTTCACCTCTCCCTCGCTTGCGATTTTTATCAGGAGCGGCAGTCATTTCCCCCATGGCGACCTATTTTCGCGAAGGAACTTCTGAATAACATCAAGGGATTTACAACGCACCCTAGGCAGTCACCCCCCGACCTTTTCTCCTCAAATCGACTCCGATAAAGAAAAAAAAACCGCAAATCAAAACTTTGTCAGAGAACTTTTCTTCAACGTTGACATAACTTTGACTCGGCAATATAAATAAATTTTCGACAAAGGAATGCTGGAATTATTGATTTATAAGATCTTTATCGTTTATATTTTCAGAAAGGCTAAATTGATTTCTTCATTCACTCATCATTGGATCCATAAGGGCGATTGTTCGTAGGCTCATTAATTTGGTCCAAGTTAAAGGTTTTTGACGAAAAACAGCCTTGAAATGATGATTTCGAGTTTTTATGGCAATAAATGGCTTTTAAAATGTTGATTTTAAGGTTTTCGACCGAAAATATCCTTAAAATGTTGATTTTAAGGTTTTCGACCGAAACTATCCTTATAATGTTGATTTTAAGGTTTTCGACCGAAAATATCCTTAAAATGTTGATTTTAAGGTTTTCGACATAAAATATCCTTAAAATGTTGATTTTAAGGTTTTCGACCGAAAATATCCTTAAAATGTTGATTTTAAGGTTTTCGACCGAAAATATCCTTAAAATGTTGATTTTAAGGTTTTCGACCGAAACTATCCTTATAATGTTGATTTTAAGGTTTTCGACCGAAAATGTCCTCAAAATGTTGATTTTAAGGTTTTCGACCGAAAATATCCTTAAAATGTTGATTTTAAGGTTTTCGACCGAAAATATCCTTAAAATGTTGATTTTAAGGTTTTCGACCGAAAATATCCTTAAAATGTTGTTTTAAGGTTTTCGCCCGAAAATGTCCTCAAAATGTTGATTTTAAGGTTTTCGACAGAAAATGTCCTCAAAATGTTGATTTTAAGGTTTTCGACAGAAAATGTCCTCAAAATGTTGATTTTAAGGTTTTCGACAGAAAATGTCCTCAAAATGTTGATTTTAAGGTTTTCGACCGAAAATGTCCTCAAAATGTTGATTTTAAGGTTTTCGACCGAAAATATCCTTAAAATGTTGATTTTAAGGTTTTTGACAAAAGGATCTAAAAACGATGATTTTTGAGGTTAACGACTTTTGAGGTTAAAATTGTCTCTTTTTGACGAAAATTTCTCTTTATAAATGTTAATTTTGAGGTTCACTCTTAAAAGTCCATTAATCTTGCTGTAAAAAGATTGGTACCTTTACATTCAAAATATGGTCCAACTTTAGCCATTAGGTCATTTTCAGTTTGTGAAAAAAAAAACCGCATAATTTTTGTTTAAAAGGATCAAAAACTTACGTTTGGTAGCTCATTTTAACTTTGCGACTTTCAGGAATATATGGAACCAAGTTGAAAAACTTGAGAAATCCCAATGCAATTTTATCCTCAAACGATGGAATTTCATTCAGCTTTATTCTTTTTCACTCAAAGTCCGAGTGATGTTGGTAATCGTTTTCTAGAGAAAACGTAGCAAAACGTACGTTTTTCGGACGTGCTACAGTAATCATATAAAAAAGTACCAACGCCTCGAAAAGGCTTTCACGCCTCTTTTAGATAAACCTTAAAAAAGAGAGGGGAAAAAGCCCTTCCCTACGTTTTTCTTAAAAAAAGAGAGAGAAAAAAGCATTTCAAACCTCTTTACATGTCCATAATATAAAGGGCGTAAAAGCGGAAAAAAAGTAATAAACAAACATAGGTTATTATCGAGCTCCATTTGTGTACCAAAGCCTAGAAATCTCATTGACTTGAGAATAGACGTTAGGAAATTTGTATGAAATACTAAACCCCTCCCTTCCAGTCAACCGCCCCCATGGCTTTTAATTTCATCCCGTCACTTCCCGTGAAGAAAGTTTGTTGGACAAGGACGGACTAATTAAGTTCCTCGGTTTTTCTTTAAGTTTTGATAGACAAAAACTTTAATAACTTTTTTTTAAAAATTCAAAATTTTGACTTAAAAGATAAGTAGAACACCTTTAAGGGGTACAAAAAATTGTCAGTGTTCAAGATAAATCTAACTTACTTTTTAAGGGAGTAATGATACACGAACAGTGAATCTCCTTTTTTCGACTTTTTTTGCTTTTGTCATAAAAATTATGATTTTCAAAAAAATAAAAACTTGGCGACCTATAATAATGTATTCTAAAACTAAAATTCGAATGAAATTTTTCAAAAAAAATGACAGTTTTTTCAGCACATTGGAGAAAAACATCAAAGAAAAATGCCGCGGTATAAGGGGGCCCTTAATAGCAGTAGAGAATATCGTATCACCTTATGATAGTGTTGAACCCCCCCTTTAGATCGAATCATCCTACTAATGGGACAATTCCTTGAGAAATCAACATGCCTTACATGAGCTATCATTATGGAACGTCCTCAATCCAAAACTTCGTACGTCGTTAATTAGCGAGAAAGGAGTTAAGCGCTAGTATCGCTGTGGCTTCTCAAATTACTTAACTTGTAATTATCAGACCGTTTTTTCTCTCTTTATGACGAGGTCGCAATAAAACGACCGCCAAGATCCAGCCCTCCTACCACCGTTAGATCCGTTCTAATGACTATCAGGGCTGTTAATATCTAAATGTAGCTAAACGGGGAAATTAAACTTTAGGAGGAGTTGATAAACGCTTGGAGAGGGTGGGATCGGTAATTAGGAAACATGTTAGTACTAGAAACACTCCTTCCTTATTAATATCATCTTTCTCACGTATTCATCCTTTGTGTAAGTAACGCAGGTAATCCAAGTATTAATTCATGTGGAGATTTAATTCTCCCTTCCCACCAACCCCCTCACTTCCTGAAACATCAAAACTAATTTAGATATTAATTACCCTCTAAAAAGATTCCGGGGGACTATAGAGATTATAGATTTTTGCTTGGGGAGCTATTTTAGCCTAAAACATTAAAAAACGTGAACCTATTTACTGGGCTTTTAGGTCATCATGAAGTGATAAAAACTATCATTTCTAAAGTAAAATTTAAAGCTGATTCCAAATCTGGGACCAGAAATTTAAAATTATAAGGAGAACTAGAGATATTGACGGTTTTATGTGAAAAAAGGTATTTTTAGTGAAAAAAATCATAACAATACAGATGGAGATAGGAAAGCAAACGGTTTTCTACTCAGTTTAGTATACCATTTATTCCATTTGACATACTAAAAATAATTATCGCTAACAATACATATTTGATAAGCAAGATTGTAATATTTTCGTTTACCAACTTATTATGCAAGGGTTTATTATACTAATGCATTTTTTTCTTCATTTTAATTCGTGGCTTAGATAGCTTTTTAACACTGTACGAGATACAATCTTGCATACATCTAAATATAATTGACCTCAAAGAATCCATGCTGTTTTGTTAATGGCATCCAATTTGGCTAAATAGAAAACGCAAATGAACTAAAAAAAATGATAAAAAAAAAAACAAGAAACCAAACTAATTTTCACCTAAAGTGTAAAAGAAACTTAATAATTTAAACGGGTATTAATGAATAAATAAGTTAAGATTTGATTATTTTTAGACGGGGGGCGATCGATCGAAAACTTTCAGTTTTACCGTCGAAAATGCTATTTTAGAAAGCGATCAAGGGGAAAATCGCCCTTAAATGGTGCCATGCGGCATGGTTTGACCAAATTTGTATAATAATCGTGTATAACTGTAAAATCTGCAATTAATAATCAGGAGCAACCACGTGCATGGTGTATATCGATGACTCACAAAGAATTTTTTTTTAGCATTAATTTACGTCTTTATAAGCTTTAATTACGGGATAAGGTTGGCGGAAAAAGATCTTGAAAGGAAGAGGGGAAAAAATAAATAAAACTAGCGGACATGAAAAGCTGGTGTAACAAAACATTCATTAAAGGGAGTCTACGCTTTACCCTTTTCCCAAGAAAGGAGATGATTGATGGGATTAGAAAAGGAGGACAGGAGGGAGATGGCGGGGGTTGAATCTGTTGTGGCATTAGGACGTTAAGGATGTCACGCCGGCGACAGATCAAAAGGTGCTCATATCCTCCTCCAACTTAGTTCCCCCGAAAACCCTCCCCGCAATATCCTCACCAGGAAACGCTTCTAAATCCTTTCTAGACTCACAAGACTTTTATTCCCACACGCCTCCTAAATTTATTTGCCACTATCAACTCAAAGACTAATTAAATTTAAATTTCTCCCTAGTCCATTCAAAGGCGAATAAAGGGTCGCAGTATGTCATATAGTTTAACATGAATGAAGCAAAAATAAAGCATCTAGGGAAAACGATTTTACGTTGCCCTCTACAAAGTTCTTTAAAATTTATAGAAATTCTTATTAACCGTGCTTTTATGACGTCATAAACCTGGTTATTATCATCCATGGAGATAACATAACCAATTACCCCTCGTTTCACCTCATTAGGGTTAAAACTAGGGGAGGAAGCGACAAAAATTTTTTTTTTTCGTTTTACAATTCAATCAAACAAATCGTCGAAAAATAGGAAAAGCTAATGATGCACCACGTGTGTATCACGTGTAACGTTTTATTCTGCAAATATAGAATATTAGAGATATAAAGTTAATGGTCCGTAGGGTTACTGATGCATAATTCAAAGTTTAACGTCCGACACGGACAAGCACTTTTTTTATTCCTTCCGTTTGTTGTTTTTAGGGGTAACCACATAAGTATTATGGTTTCAATAAACTTTTCACGAAGGATTTTATTTTACGTTAGTCCTATCGGATACGTGAACGTTTTAACAAAACAGATCTTAGAAAGTAAAACTCAAACCAACAGAAGAGGATGCAAAAAAAAAAAAATGTTAGCAACTTTTTTTTATTTACTTATTAAAAAAAAAATTTTTTTTTCAACGATTTTGAATGTTGCAATCACAAGTTGACAATCATCCCGAAGTTTAGTACTCGAATAAATAAAAATTAAGCCCCTCAGTTTATATTATTGAAAATCAATGAAAAAAGTCGAAAGAAAAACCTCAGCATGTTGGCCTGATATTTTCCAGTCTGAAATAATGACGTAGGTAATGTTAAAGATTATAATGCTTTCCATTAATTGGGGATTAGAAAATGTGAAGCCAATGAGACGGTAGCTTATAAGTAGAACACCTGCCCTGCAAGCACAACAGGGATCACATTACCCACGTGTGAGGCCTTAAAATATTAACCGCTCATCGTCTCACATAATCTCTAATCGAAGGTTTAAAATATCAACAGCGAAACTTAATATTATAGATTTTATTCCGGGCGCCAATCTGACAGGGTGTTGTATTGTGGCCAAATAGTGGTTTGATTTTTTTTAAAAACTTGATTGAAAGGCGTAGATGGCGAATCTGAAGTCAAAATATGGGTTCTTAAAATAAGGAATTTGGTGTCGTTCTAGAGCAACCTGTAAGTCGGATCCAAAAGTTATCGATGCCAATCGATTCCTCGCTCAAAATAAAAGGGGGTTTACTTGGATACTTTTTTCGTCAGGTCAAAAGTCTGGCAGCTAGCTCATCTTATAGCCTTGCTCCCCAGAAGCTTCAGCAGCTTTCAGTTCAGCCAGCATCATAACCCTAGAATGGTAAACCCTCGACTTTTTGACGACTACGTGAACATTTTCTTCAAAAAGGGCTAAATGTGGGATTTTCCAGTTCCCACCTTGTATTCCTTCTATTGGAGATAAATCATAAAATTTGAGAAAAAAAAAGTCGTCAAAATGACGAAGGTTTAGCCTTAAGCGCCTACTAAATAGGATTACCATTCTAGGGAAAAAGTTAATGTTCTGCTCATTCTGATGTTTCCGATCACCAAATCCGCTTAGATAAAAGTAAAATAGTTATTCCATTTAGAAGACTAAAGAAGAATTTAAGCCTTCTCTAGGAAAAGGCCTTTCCTCCCAGATTATTCTCTTTCAGGGTTCCAGCAGTAAATTTCAAATAAAAAAACTCAAGTTCAATTTATAGGGAAGATATACAACTGAGTCATAAACCTGAACCGGATCTAAAAGTCTAGCCATCGATTTTTCCCCTCCCCTTCTATTTATAATTTTTATAGCATTTAAAAACCCATTATTTCCCACCTCCCAAAAAGTCATCAGTAAAATCTGTAAATGTCAGAGGTTCAAGGTTTTCAAAAACGAATTTAAAATTTGTTACAAATGAATATATTCAGGTCAAATTATTTTGGGAAACGTTACAATACCTCATTGTGTGAGTACAAAGAAAATGAAAAGTTTCTAACAAACGATGTATCTTGATGATTTTCCTTTAAGAGTTTGTAGATTGTGAGCTCTGATAATGCATAAAAGGAGGAATTTAAAAAGAGAATAATTCGGTTTAATTACATGGGACAAAGTTTGAGTTGGAGGGAGAAATGTTTTGTCATTAGCTCTGGGTAGGTTGTCAGGCCAATCAGATGGAGAAGCGGTCATTCCGGGGGAATATTGCTGGGGGAATAGCGTGGCCTCCCGTCGCTCGTCTATAAAATTCGTTGCAGCTGCGGGGACCGGGGACTAAAGAACTAACTCTCAGGCCTTATATCGATCCGTTAAAAAGAACGCATTCGGGACGCAATAAAAAGGTTCCTCCGCAAAACAAGCCCGCTTCTTCCATATAAAAGTCGAAACAAAATCCTTATGCTTCGAAATACTTTTTTACGAAGAGAATCGTTGGGTTGGGAGGTGGCTGGTATATCCCTTTAAATGCCTTCGACCGTACTTCTAATTTTACAAACGCAATTAACTTTTTCTCTCGTTTAATTAAGACAAAGTTCCTTGTCATAAAAAAATTTGACAAAGGATTTCTACTCGTACACATGCGCACTACACACTTTTCATTATTGAGTAACTGAGTTTTCGGTTGAAAAGAAAATTGACAACAGGAAGCTAGAACGCAGGTGTTCTAGACCTTATGATGAGGTCAAGGCCGAAGTTAATCGCGCCACAAGGCTGCTGTGGCTGGTAGGCAGGACATCGATTTATGACTCGACCCACCTCGTGCTTTATATTGGAAGATCGGCATGTCGTTTTGGTCAGACCGATGTTATTAGCTCACGCCTACCGCCTACTATGTAATCCGAGAGGGTCGAACACGTGGGGATCACGTGTTTAAAAACCGTAACGAATCTGTCGATTCCGTTTGATTTCCGTGGGAACGGTTATTAAAATGTTTTAAGATCCATCGTGCACTGGGAGCCCTTTTAAATCTCACCGTTTCTCGAAGGCAAAAGTCAAAAGACCGCCCGGCCAGAGTTTCTTTCCTAACCATTTTATTGTTCACCCGGGCCCGATAAATGTTTGTATGTACAGGAGTATACACTCATGGGATATTTCGTAAACGGGTTTCAGACTATTGACCCCTGAATGAAACAAAATAAATATATAATGCATCAAATATAAACGAAAAACATAATAAACATTGTAAAAAATTTCATTCAGCCGTTTAGGATAGAAGGATTCCCGAAGAAAACTAGAACTTTTCAGGAATTGAAGTATCAACAGCAGCGATATGCCTGAAAGAATTTTTTCTTTTAATAAAAATACTTTAAATCAAATTAAAAATATGGGACCACTTGGAAAATGAGCGGAAATTGTTAAACATTTTTTTTTGTTTAATAATAAATAAAAATATGAATAATTTAAAAATCTTTTAAATTTTTCAACTACCTTTACATACTTATTTTTCCCCAAGAGTGAAATGTATGTCGGAATTTCTGGAGCGATTTCTCCCCTCTATTTGCCCTGTGGGACTATGTTAGGATGAGCCAATCAGATTAGATATTCACCACCATGCAGTACTTAGGGGCACTAAACTACCCTATTCGCAAACATTAATAAAAAAGAAGAGAATTCATTTTTTCTTTCTTTTTTATTCTTTTCTCTCTCCGTTTATCGCACTCTTTTATTGCAAGCTAATTGTCGGACTACAAAGGGGGACAGAAAGAGGCTAAAAAGAGGAAGTCTAACTCAATTGTATTCTAAGCTTTTCATGTAGCCAAGGTACCACATTTAACACTGATAATTACAATTATGGACCTTAATTATTTTTCTCCGGTGTCAAAAGCAGAAAAGTGACTTAAAATTAAGATGTTACTTTTTTATTAAAAATAAATAAATCGTACCTTTTATATTAAAAAGTCCACTTTGTCCACTCTGAAACAAAAATAAGTGAGTTTTAAAGTAAAATGTAAAGGAAAGCAAAGAAAAAAACTGACAGAAACAAAGAAATGACCCCTTCCAGTATCTTGTCAACAAAGTTGGAAGTTAAAGGGGGTTCAAACGGAGGAGAAAAGAGCAAGAGAGCGGCTCTCATCTGTCCTTGACAGGCGGATCACATACAGGACCTTGTAAACCTTGAACCCTTGTCGGAGCCCTTTGATAAACACAAATTATGAACGGTCAAGTGATTGAACACATGCCAAGGATTCAGACTCTCCGTTCCTCGAAAGCGAAAGGAACTATAAAACCTTCTCCATCTTCAAGAAAAGCAATAAGTAGGTATTTACGTATAAAATCGAAAATTCTTTCATAAGGTATTATTTTACCAAGCTTTATTTTTGTTGTCAAGCTTGTTACCTAGAGGTAAAATAAATAAAAAGAAATCGTTAGTAAAGAACCACCTACTCTTGAAAAATAAGTCGAAAACGGCCTAAGGCCATATTGACCCGGCCTTAGAGACCAATATATTAGTGATCAGGGCGCTCTGGGGATCACAAAAAGGACTTTTATATTCCCCAATAACATTTTAAAATTACTCCATACTTATGAATAAATTACTTGAGTTTATTGGGTGTTTTAGCACCTAATTTTCATGCACACGATAGAATTTTCAAAGAAAACAAAGACATTTTTGCAAAGGTTTAACGACACAATTTGAAAGAATAGTAAAAATAACGGGATGGTTGGAGATAACATAAAAAAGAAAGGTAATTGTTAAAGAAAACGACAAGTTGATGATGTTAAAGAAAGAACAAGAAAACCTTCTAAGAACTCACTAAGGCCAGTAAATTGGTGTAGGTCTGAAAAATCTTGAATTTTCCTGATACAATGCGGTAAATTTTCAAATCAATATGCTTCTTGCGTTTCACAAGGTAGTAAAAAGCACAAAGACAACTATCTGTTTTGGCCATTGACTTTGAAATCGTGACAATAGTCTTTCCAGTTTTCATCCAATATAGGTCAAGCTCATTTTCATCTTATATAAAACGTAATAAATACAAAAAAATCTGAATTTTAAAAAAGGCTAGAATCTATTCGCTATAGGGTTTTTCGAGAAGATTTTGTTTTCCCTGCGCTTTTTCGTGTTGAAACTTAGGGGAAGCTTTTAGGCCGCAAACAAACTATACATCTTGGCTACAAACCCTAATGCGATTCTTAGAGAGAAAATACTTCCGCGGAAAATAAAGGCCGGAGGGGGTGGAAACGGTGTCAGGTCGGAACGAGAAATGAACGACCTCCTCAGCTTTCGGATTTTGTAACTGCAAACTATAGGCAAATAAATTTATTTTCAAAATCAAACGGGTTTTCCCAGGAAAAAGTAAGTTTATAAATACGTAGATAGTTTTTCATTAATCTTACACATCATAGGAAATCCGAAATCGTAACCTCCTGATGCTCTATATGGTTCTAGAACGAAATGTCGGGTGTTGCAAGCGCTCCAAGCGGAGCTTTTAGAACCAGAATAGAAGAGATCCCCACTATACTAGTTGGAAGACCAAATGTTCACAATCTTGTTTCAAAATATAAATTATACCTAAAATTTGTAACCTCTTTATGTGCAAGAGATAGGCAATTGATTGATTTACATAATATCGCCAATCCGACCAAAATGAAAATTTTCATTTTAAAGAAGAGCAAATACAATTCACTGGTCACATTCAAATTTTCTAAATCTTCACAAAAATTGACTTTTTTTTGTGCAGAGTTTGATAATGATGTTTTTGCAAAAAATTAAAATTTTTTAGTTCACTTAGTGGTTCAAGGGTTTTTCTTTTCTGGTCATGATAATCACTTATTAGTTTTGATATTCCGAGGGAGTAGGTTGTAAGTTTTTATGCGTAGTCTGGGGGGAAAAGAAAAGTTCCTAATTCAACTATAACTGCCTTCTATTATCGTTTTCTGGGTAGGGAAAAGACTCCCGACATTATTTTTCATTAGAGCCTTACCCTTGTGTACCTGCAAATTCCAAAAGATTATAAACACACTTAAAAGTTCATTTTTGCTAAACAGGGGATAACTATATGCCGCTTTTAGAAGTATTAGTTTTCCCCTTTATTTAGGGCAAACTTTAAGATATCATTGACCCATTAATGGAGCTCGAAGTTAAATTTTTCAGAGCTAAAAAGTGAATACTCCATTTCAGGACTTTTGTATATTTTTAACTGTATCAGAACGGATTTTTTCCGCCTATTTTTACTTCAAAAAAGCAAAGGATGACTTCAATCTCAGGATTGAAGTTATGCAATGCTAGACAGTCGTGAAGAAGAAATGAGCAAAATAGAGGAATCCAAGGAAAGAAGGTTCTTTGATCTCTTATAATTGAGTTCCTTGTCATCTCGAGATGAACACTTTTTCAAGAAATTAGAAATATCAAAAATGCTGCTTAGTAGAATAGAAAAAAAAGATTTTTCGAATAAAATTTTCGTTTAATTTAAATCGGGACCTGTAAATTCTTGATCGAAGAGAAGAAAGTGAACGTAATCACAGGCGACAAAGTTTGTTTTTTTCTTCTTCTTTTTCTCCTCGAACAGTTTTCGCCTGAGAGTGACACCGCACAAATCCCAAAGGCTTAAAACTAGAGCGTAGAAAATAGAGAAAAGAAAAGGAAAACAGCATTTTGCTTCTTTCATTGTCAGCTTTCTTTCTCGTGGAAAAAAGGTCTGTGACCGACGACCGTGGGCATTCATGGTGAAAATCTCGGATCCCTTCACTCTCATCTTGAATTATATCATTTTTCTTTTTTTAAATCCTTGAATACCTCTAAAAAAATGTTTTCCCACTTAAAAATGCCAAAAAAACAGCATAAACTTGCAAATTATTTTTTTGCTCAAAACATTTTTTAATACCACTCCATTATTACTTGATCAACTTATAATTTGATTGGGATTATAAATGAATTAGCCTCAACCATATAGATTTTTTATTCTTAAAAAATCAAAAATTTAATAAAAATTGAGTACTATTTTATCTCTGATAATATATAAGCCATATAATGGTAATCCTATTTAGTATGCGCTTATTGCTAAACCTTCGTCATTTAGACGACTACTTTTTTAGAGCAGATTGATCGCGAGAAGGAATAGAACCGGAAATCCATACTCTTAGTCATTTTCAAAATGTGCACGTAGTCGTCAAAAAGGGGTTTAGCATTCTAGGGTTAAAAATTAAAAGAGAAATATGCATTAAAAGAAGAAAAAAAAAGTGCTTAATTCGATTGAACAGGATCCGGCTGAAACACGCACAGTCCACCCCCCCTCATATCTCGTCCTGAAAGTGGGATTTCACCCTTTTCATAACGGACTGACCTAAGCAAAATTTTATCTTAGCAATAAGCGATTTAATTTCGACTTAATTGCTTCGCCGCCCTTCCTCTCCAACACCTGACTGGAACACGTTAATCGCTGTGGTCTCTCCAAATACATTAAACAATTGAATTACCTCTTTCTCCTGCACCGTTGGAAAAAGTAATGATTTTCAAACAAAAGAAACCCCTTCAGTAAAGTTCAACCGTATTATTCGGGAGAGTTTATAACTTTTCAATGAGCACTTCCAGATTGCCATCTCAAAATCATAGGTATAAGTCGGTAATTGACTCTATAGGTAGAATGCTAACATTTTCAATGGCTGGATGTTTTAAAAAGAGTAAACCTGATATAGCAACACATCGTGATAAACTGTCACTTTTTTGAAAAAAACAAGCCAATAAATCAAAGTTATTTTTTCGAGTGAAATGAAGCAAGATGTTTTTGAAGGGAAGAACGCTGGTACATCTTATGACTTTTGGTTAGTAGGAAATCTTTCATGAGGGCGTCGAGATTAGGAGTGCTTTAGAAGCCGTAACATATAAAAGGAGGCTTGACACATTTTTGAACGAGACAAGAGGAGCGTTTCTGTTTATAAATTTAGCGCGCGGATAGCGGTCGGAAGGGTGGGGTCTTTCGCTTCGTCTCCGCATCTAGCCTACCCTCTTAATGTGTACACTTCTGGATATGAATAATCAACAGGAAACGACGACGCGGCTCTGACAAGACAAAACAGATTCGCCTGAGGGAGATGAGACGTCGAGGAGGTGGGGAAGTAAACAACCATGTTTAATCCCCAAGATGATCACGGTTCAAGATCACGGCGATATTGTATGCTCATGATACCCTCTATATAACCGAAACCCAATTAAACTTTTATTACGAAATCAATTTATTTGGACACAATTTAAAATTACAATCGAACCCTTTCATTTATATCGATGAAACCTCCTCGAATAATCAAAAGCGACTAAAATAGTTTGAAGTGTGGTTTTAGATAAACTATTTCAATCAGTTTGAACTTAACCGTATTGCTAGGGCGTAGTTTTAAGGCGTGGCTTATTTTATTTCATCTCCCAGTCAATACTAGAAGAGCTAAAACTTAAATAATTTTTTAAGGTAGAAATTGTTCAAAAATTCATTTTTTTTTTTTAAATAATAATCTTATAACATTATTTAACCATTTCCGCTCATTTTCCAAGTGGTCCCATATTTGTATTTTGAGTGGAAGTATTTATTTTTATTAAAAGAAAAAAATTATCAGGCATTTCGACGCTGTTGATATTATCAACTTCAATCACTTCTCCTGAAAAGTTCCAGTTTTCCTAAATGTTTATAATAATGTATTACGAGAAATTTTGAATTTGAAGCCCTATATTGCCGACACATAAAAGACAACACTAAGAAACCTAAATATTCAATTCTTACACCAAAAATCATCCCTCTAGGCCAGTGGTTCCCAAACTGGGGGGGCGCGATCATAATATTATAAGCCAATTTTTCGTCAAAAACCTCAAAATCAACATTTACAAAGCCTAATTTTCGTCAATAAAACCTCAAAATCAACATTTATGAAGCCTAATTATCGTCCATAAACCTCAAAATCAACATTTATAAAGCCAAATTTTCGTCAAAAAAACCTCAAAATCAACTTTACATTGATAATTTTTAGTCAAAAACCTCCAAATTACGGTTAAAAGAGCCAATTTTTTTTTGTCAAAAAACCTCAAAATCAACGTTTTAAGTGCAATTTCTTGTGTCAAAAACCCAAATTTTCTTCAAAAACCTCAAAGTTAACATTCAGAACATTTTGAGGGAGCGCAAGGGTTTTTATTTGTTTAAAAGGGGGCGCACTGTGAAAAAGTTAGGGAACCTCTGCTCTAGGCGGTACACTTTTTCATAAACAAGGTCAGCATTTAGCATCTACAAATTCAATTGATTTAATTAAAGACTTGCCCTATGACATCGTTTCCGGCAACGAAAGCTCAATAAAGAATAAATTAGTTCATAAGTTGAGTAAAATATTCGCATTTTGATGAGCTTTTATTTAGGATTGCGAACAAAAGGAGTTATGAAGGAGAGTACAAAAGGATGAAATTTAAACGAAACGTTATCTTTTAAGGGGGGAGAAAAGTCGTTAAAAAAAGTTATTCTGCGAACAATCGCCTTGACATTTCGTTAAGGTGTAATAAGCATTTCCGGGTACTCTTTCTCACTTTTTAGCCGCCGAGCGTCATACGAATCTTCATCATTACTCATCCCTTTGGGACTGTAGCCCACGGGCAGAGTCACCACGACCCACCATTATAAACTAAAAACCGATTCGTTGATGATCTCGCGGTTTCCTTAATTTTTTTTTTATTAAATAGACTCCGGATATAAGAAACGAGACATGTTCTTGAAGCTATTTTGAGCGAAGAACCTTTGATGTTGGCCATTCAGATTTTCGTGGCGCTCAGACAAACCGGAAATATCGATTCGACTCTGATCTCTCCAATCACTTCTGTTAAGTGTTCATCCTGATTCTGGCTAACGTTTTGATATGGTACCTCTCAATGTTAAACCGCTCCTACAAAGCTAGAGGGCTCCCCACCAAATCCCCACACTCTAATGTTCACTGGCCCTCCATTAACGGCACCGCTGTTAATTCCTTTAGCACACTAAGGTTATGTGTAGAACACCCTAAAATCCCTTCTATAAATTTCACTCGTTTATAGGGAGGTTAAACACAAAATTAAAATATTCATTAAATAAATCATTAGTCGAGTTTTACATTTCTCATTCGCTCGTTTGAAATTTCCCAAAACTCTTTTTAGGAAGTTAAAAGTTTCGATTTATAAGGTGGCAAGTGGCATTCGATATCTTTGAGATTTCAAGTGGAACGTTACCTTTGAGAATTTTTAACGTTGAGTTAATTAACTTTTTTTTTTTAATTTAGGGAGACTATATCGTTAAATCTGGAGTTAAACATATTTTTCTTTCAGCACTTGGTAAACGAGTTTAAGTGTTAACTTTTGAGGAAATTAAAAATTAAATCCTCCAAGCTTTAACAACAACAAAAAAAATTAAATTTAAAAAAAAAATTAAGGGACAACGTTAAGCCATGTCAGCATCGAAAGAAGAATCCGAGGCCTTTTTTTATGAAGCCGATGCGACGTGACATCCTAGAAAATTAAACGAAAAAATCAAATCTCCTACAGAGCTAGAATACAAAGATATATTAATCGGATGATTTTACCAGGCTCTTTATTAAAAACGTCTGTCAGCGATAAGTTGCTTTTAATGAATTCTAGGGTAGGTATTAAAAAACAATTTCCAGCGTTAACAATAACGATTTTAGCGTAAGGAGTCACTTCTAATGGAAAAGTTCACAATTCATAATCTCAAAACGTTTTAGCCAAGTAAAATGGTTATTGCTCTAAATGAATTGTGTACCTGTCAAGAAGGGTCGTAGGGTCAAAAATTGGATCTTAAGGTGTTCGAAGTTATTAGGTGGAAAGAGGGGAGATGAGGTTTGTATGCGGTGTCGTGATGATGCCGAGTGCAGCTGTGGCTATGTCCCTACCGATGGTCGGTTTCTGGTAGAGCCGCAAATAGGTGGCGACCCAATGAAAATCATTCAAAATCCTAAAGTTCTTCTGTCAAAAAGAGTTTTTGTTAACCCGTAGGTGAAATTTTTTCATCTTATTTAATTGTTTCTAAGTGGTCCCAGGGGAAGTATTTTTATTAAAAGAAAAATTTTTTCAGGCTTATCGCTGTTGATACTTCAATGCCCTCTCCTGAAAAGTTCTAGTTTGCTTCCTAGTTTTGGAAAATCTTTTCTGTATAGCAAACTTCATGACAAATTCTTTGGAAGAAATAAATATACGTGGTATTCGATAAGAGTTTTTTTCCGTTTACATCTGGGACCTAACCAATCAGAAAATACACTTTATGACCAGAAAAGGCGAATGATTTGATTCGAAGGCTTAAAGTCTGTGGCGTGATTTTTATACCATATCAAACAAGCCACAAAGTTTAAATAAAACATTGATTTTTTTAGAGACTCTAACGCTCCCCTTGTGTAAAGTATGCAGATTTTATTGCTTTTTTAAAGCCAACCTAAAGCCAAGGAAATAGACACCTTGATACAATCTTGTAGGCGATTCTTCACGAGATTCCCCATAAAATCATCCCCCACGCGAGTCTTTAAATATGTTTGAAGGGGAAAAATTTTGTGTGAACGAATCGGTTCGAGGTGTGCTTCTGATCCTTTTGGAGGAGGCTTAGATTTGATCGGTGGAACAAAGTTGCCTAAACAAACAATTAAGTTAACCTCACAATCAGTGTTGGTAACTACTAAGAATCGGAGGCTAAGTTTACCTCCTCATCCGTTTAACCAGATTAATTCAAAATTTATGAAGCAGGGATGCCTTTGAGAAGTTTACTGATCGTATTAGATAGCGGGCAAAGCAAAAGGGGGACTAAACGGAAGACCACTCGACCTCCAGACATGATCTTACAAAATTTATTTTCGGAACTAACTCCAGCATGATTAAAAATAGATTTCTTTTAGAAATACTGCCATATTGACAACTACACTGTAATACAGCCAACATGCTCCAACAATCCATCCAAGTTCGCACAACCTACTATATTATGTAAATAAAACGTGTTGCCGCATAACTTAATATTTGATTTTCATACTAATAGATATTCTATAACGTAACAATATGCTGGTAAAATGTAACTTTTAAAGAAAAATTCTTTTTAAATCATTCAAACAATGCAAAAAAAAGTGAATTCTATTTTCTAAAAAAGAGTCGAAATAAAGATAAAGTAATAAAATACAAAAGGGCCTATAGAATAAAACATGGCATAACCATTAGTGGCGAGCAATAAAATAGGAAGGTTTCCAAAAAGTCGTAGTGGATGGCCTCCGCTCCCTGTAGTAAAAAAAGGCCGATAAGGAGGATTTTGGCAGGATTCAGCCTGGTTTCTACTGTTTTCCTTATTTACGTTTACACCCTTTCCTTTTTTCTTGAGGAGGTGAGGTGAGGAACTAAGCCATGATGAAATAAGAATCGCAAGGCATAATTAGTTCAAACTTGAATTTTTCAACTCTACCAAGGTTAGTGGAAATGCAGCATTTTGGAGCGAAGCGAATGAAGGGGCTTTTCCAAGAGGTGGAAATAGTAAAAAAAATATATATATATTTTTGTTTTTTTAATCTTATAATTTTATTTAACCATTTCCGCTCATTTTCCAAGTGGTCCCATATTTTTAATTTCAGAGGAAGCATTTATTTTTATTAAAAGAAAAAAATTTTCAGGCATACTGTTGATATCAACTTCAATCCTATCTCCTGAAAAGTTCTATTTTTCTTCCTGCCAGTTTCCAATTTAATTTTTTTTTAAAGCAAATTTCGTTTTCCCCAAACAAGCCCGAACGAAAAAAAAAGATAGAAACCGCCTCCATCCCCTCCGTCCACGTGCTGGCCCTGCTGATGAGCTGGTGAGGTGACGATATTGATCGAAAAGTAAAGGTCAGATTACACTACCTACCTTCGAAGGTAATATGAATAGATAATGATTTTGGTAGACTTAATTACACATTAATTATTAATTATGATAACGCTTTTCGATTCCTTATAAGTCTTAGGCACAAATAGGTGAGGATTTGGTTATTGAGAACTGTGGGTGAAGTGCTAGTTAATGAAGGCCGAAAAAGAGTAAATTACACTTAAAAATTTTAAGCCCACGAAATATGACGCTTTTAAAAAAATAGTCCCTCACACACTTCCCCCACTTTAGCCGAGGGAAACTTCATCTGTTTTAATTTTCGCTTTAATGACGGTTATTGGCCAACATGAATCCACCATCAAAAAAGTCGCAAAAAAAGAGGGGGGATTATGGAGTTTAATAATCAAGGGGGTAACTTGAGTTCAAAGTATGGAAAGTAAGGATTTCTCGGAAGAATTTGGGTATATAAAATAATTATTTCGTCCCTTTGTAAGAATGAGAGATATCGGCGACAACACGATTTAATAAGAAAATTCCAAGATTGTCCTATGTTTGAGTGAACCCTTGAAAGGTTTAATTGAAGTGAAATTTAATATTTCTTTCGGGGGTTCAAAAATGTTCGAGGGGTGAGAAAAAAGAAGAAAAAACGAAGCTCCGATACAAAAAAAAACGTCTGGAATTTTTTCTTGTAAATTTTTTTCAGGATTCTTCTTCGTCCACGTAGATCATATTCCGAACCTCAAGTTTGCTCTCAGCAAACAGTTATATTTCGATTTCGACCTCAAAATGAAATAAAAATGTTCCGAGAACGATCATTGAATAAAACAACATTAGACGACTGAGATAAAATATTTTCTAAACAAAATATAACTTCATCGTTATCCTTTCCTCTTTTAATTAAAAACCTTAGTAAGTGAGAATTTCGTATCGGTTCAATACTTCTGTAAAGATCCCTTTTTTTTTTTATTCGCCAAAACTTTCACAAAACATCATAAAAAAAAAGATTCGTTTTCTGTCAATTTTCGTACCGTAAAAATGTCTCCAAATATCGAAAATTCATATGCTTCTAAAAAATAAGGCTTTTGGGTTTATTGTTTTCTGCCTTCTAAAAAAAAAGTAAAAGTGATTTCCATGACCTGGGACCCAAATTATTTCTGAAGACTGATTTCAAGACTTTATCTTAGAACTAAGGAGGCTTAGCGAAAAGTTTTTAATGGGTTTAAAAGGTCTGAATAGAAGGGGGAGCAGCCCTAAGGGATTTTGAACTTGATTTGGAGGAACACCTGAATATCCTTACTTATATTAAATCTGAAACGCCTTTAGTCCGAAAGTGAATTAGTTTGTCGCCATTGATTTTCAGGCGAAAAATAAATTTTTAAAGATAACACATCAGAACAGGAGACATTTTTATAAGGTGCTTCTTTTCACTTTTAAGGGCCATACGACATCATCGAAGTGTATTATTCATTCAATAGATAGCAGCGCTTTCACCCCAAAAGTATTTTTCACTTTTTGGGAAGTAAAAATGGTCGGAAAATTTTTTTGAAAAGCGATTTCTCATTCTTTTGGAAAACTACGAGCTTTTTAGGGAGCCGTTTTTCCGAAAAAAATTTCCTCGGAAAAATAGAAAATCCAATTTTCCACCAGAATTTAAATTTTTAAAAAAATGTTAGTCATCTTATAGGTTTTGACGAGCTGATTTCAAATATGCTAATATTAAGAAGATAGGATGAATAGAGTCGTCGGTAGGAGGGATTTAAGGCATAGATGCTGTGTAGGACAGGGAGAGCAGGGATTAATAGTAAAAAAAGGGAGAGAAAAGATAAATAAACATTTTCCCTATGCCAAGGCCTAGCTAACAATAAGTAAATAAAGCTAAATAATAAGTTTTTAACATCAATGTCCTTGCTTATAAACAGATAGTGGTCTCATAGGGCGTTGTCAGGCCTTCGTCATCATTTTGCACTCATCCTTGAAGACCCCTTCCACTTAAAAACACGATAAGTTAAAAGACAAAACAATTTTTCCTCGATAATTCCTCTTTTCTGCCGGCGAGATCAACTTTCTCTCGTATTATAGGAAAGAAGAGAGAGAGAAAAAATTAAAGCCTATGGTGTGAGAGACATGAGAATGTGAAGACCGAGTTTTTTATCTCGTTCCACGGTCCGTTTCACGTTGATAACAGATCTTTTAACTTGTCCGGTGCACAAAGCGGAACTTAAGTTTTTTTCTCCCTCCTTCTGCACCCTCGCTAAATATGATTTATTTCTTGAGGTAATTAAACAGCATTGTCGCATGTATGCCTCCGTGTCGAAGATTAACACTAACATCAATCCTTTAGCATAATTTTTAATACCCATACGTTTAAAAAGCATTTTCCTTTGAATACACTATACCTACGATAAAAGAAAAATGGCTTATTGAAAATGCGAGCCTATTAAAAAAACTATCTCCGGCTTTTATGTCACCTTGCAAATAGGCAATAAAGATTTCAAGTTGATTTTACATCAAAAAGACGTCAATAATGAAGAAAAAAAAAGGTAAGGTGGAATCCGCCCCTATGCTGCTAGGCCCAATAGCTACTTTAATTGTCATTTAGGACACTTAGGAGATATGAATACGAAGAAAACAAGAACTTTTCAGGAGAAGGGATTGAAGTCGATACATATCAACAGAGGGGGTATGCCTGAAAATTTTTCTTTTAAATAATAAAATTTTCTTTTGATAAAAATAAATACTTCCACTCAAAATTGTTAAATAATATCATAATTTATAAGATTAAAAGGAATTTTTTGAACAATTTCCTCATTGTCCCTTAAATTGTCATTTAGGACACTTAGGAGATATGAATACGAAGAAAACAAGAACTTTTCAGGAGAAGGGATTGAAGTTGATACATATCAACAGAGGGGGCATGCCTGAAAATTTTTCTTTTAAATAATAAAATTTTCTTTTGATAAAAATAAATACTTCCACTCAAAATTGTTAAATAATATCATAATTTATAAGATTTAAAATGTCCCTTAAAAGTAAGTTTTCACCCTAAAAAAGTAAACCCTATGTAGGATAAATGCCAAATATAGCACATTTAGATAAAATTTTTGTTTTGAAATTTCGAAAGCAATACCTTCGGAACGATATTCGTGGAAAAAAATTAAAAAATTCTGTTAAATTCATTCCGCAAAGGGTGTAACAACCGGTGCGGCCTGGGTAAAAATCGTTAGGGTGTCAATTTTTCTTCGCGAGGGGCCTGATTCGAAAAAGATTCATTCCCGTGAACATGTACGCGATTTAGTTACACGGAAAGGCTGTAGAATACATTAAAAAAGAAAAACCAACCATTTTACCACTTTTATGACGAAGCAAATAATTGCTTATTTCAAGTATGTACCAAAGGATGCTTCATAATAACGACCATAAATCACACGATATTTGGATGGGTAATATGGTGCAGAATTCATCATTAACAAAAAAAAATTAAGCTTTTAAAGCATCATTTGGAGTCGATTTTTTGTGACAGCACATTAAGTTGATAATGAGCGAATTCTAGGAGAGAGGAGGATTATGTATGCGGCTATCATCACTATATTCGGGACCCTCTTAGATTAAAACGTAAAACACTCTCATGAAGGAACCTAATCTAAAACAGCCCTTCAAAAAGGGCAGAGGCTCGCCAATTTATACGGGCCTCCTACACCACAAATGCAATTTACAACATCTTAATTTTCATTTACCTTGAAAAGAACTTATTGTTCATAAGAGGGAAGGAAACCGCCTACGAAAATCAATCAGAATAGCCTTTTTATAATGGAATTCAATTGGACAAATAAATATATATATAAATAAAAAAATATTGGACAAATATGAAGTTTCTACAATCGTACAAAAAATTGGCTCAGTTCGAGAAAAATCTAACTTACGTTCATTAATGCTACACGTGAATCTCCTTTTTTCGACTTTTATTGTTTTTTCAAAAAATTATGATTACAAAGTTTACGATTTTCAAATTTTTATGATTTTCAAAAAAATAAAAACTTGGCGACCTATATTAATGTATTCTAACACTAAATTTTAGAAATGAGAAGTCGTGTAGTCAAAAGAGAGTAATGGAGAGTTTCTCTCGTAAGACGTTGACGCAAGAGTACGATCCCCCCTATAGAAATTCGAATGCCGAGCTAGCTCACAGGTATATCGAAGGCATTTGCGCGAGTCTGTGCAATCAGGAAGGATGGCAAGGCCAAATTTATTGGTCCGATGTGCAGGGGGTGGAGGACGATGGAGCCCCGTGGCGTGGCCGGTGCCCCCAAGTAAGACACGGAATCTCAAGAATACACATAAACGGGATGCTCTCTGCTGATTAGAAGAGCGTTTAAGACGCGCATAGATGGTAGACGCTGAGGGCTAACGGTATATCTACGCTGAACCTGTGTGATGAATTGAGTGGGAGAGCCCGAAGTGATACTACCGGTGGGAATGAGACACAGGAGCAGTGAGCGTCGACAAAGTTCAGGTGTGCAGGTCAGCATTGGTCAACGGAATAAGCGACAGCCGAGCTGTACCTATGAGTGGCTGGGCGCGGAAATTCTAGTTTTGTCGAGAAGAACCCCACAGACACCATAGAGGACGGACTGCCTCTGTATGATGACTAATCGATATTATTATTTTTAAGGAAGTGCTCGGGTGAATTAGAAAAATTAAGCGATTTCCGCGGAGGCCAGCGCATGCTGAGAGCTGCAACTAACGCTGAAGAGGCGCGCCTTGACTGCTCCCGACACATATGTTCAACAAGATAAACGTCGTGTATGAAAGTACCGAAGAGAGTCGACCAACATTTAAGCGGGAGTCGAGTGCCATCGCTTTAAAACTCCGGCATCGAGACAGTCGCTTCGTTTTAAGAAGGGCTCACCGATTCCCAGCGGCAACATGCTGCCAGCTGTTGAGCGGAGCCGTTGGTCAGTTATGGCTGAATCACGTAGACACTCTCATCGTGCAAACCGGTTGGAAGCGGCAGCGTGAGGACGGCAGGGTATAGCCGTTCCACTTCTAATGCTAGATTAGCCGACCGGAAAGCGGCAGGCATGCAGTAAGGGGCTAAGTGAAAATGGCGTTTGAGCAAGGGTATAGAGAGGCCCGCCTGGCTCTATGGGGCTGATAGGCCATCGGTATACGGCTAAGCATGCTGGCACCGTACCGCTGACACGCGCTAGGCACAACTCGGGTTAATTGGTGTGACAGTTAGGAGAAGAGAGTAGGTATGAAATAGGCACGAGTCGCAGTTTATATGGCTTCATTGATATACTTGCCTGGGCCCATAAGCGATGGGTTTTATTGCCAGGAGTGCTGACCATAGAGGAGGATTAATGCTCAGGAGTCGATTCAGAGATGTATGTGTTGGGCTAGGGCGATATATTCGTGATAAAACTCGAATCCTGTTTTGTTATTCCTTGACTACGTTCGATCAGAAAGCAAAAGAAAATAGGGAGGGCAGGTGTGTTAGGGCAATCTTGCTAAGCTCATGTACAGGGGCGAAAAGAATTCGGTTGAACAATGTTGGGGTTATGTTTCTGCATACTACAGATGTTGTTAAGAGTTTCACGGGTAAAAGGGGTCATGAGCATCTTATGTGGGGTGGTTGTGGTGTGGGAGTGGGTTGGGGGTTGGTTTTTTTTTTTTTTTTTTTTTTTTTTTTTTTTTTTTTTTGTTTTTTTTATTTGGGGGGGGGGGGGGGGGGGGGGGGGGGGCGGGGGGGGGGGGGGGGGGGGGGGGGGGGGGGGGGGGACTCGGAAGGTTCGAGGTGTGTTAGAAAATTGTGGCCTGTGGTATGAAATACCGGTGTAGTAAATATAGAAAACTGGATCCAAAAAAGTGGGCAGGTAGCTATAGCAATGGTTTTGTCAAAGCACTTTGTGTTTGAAAGTAAGAATTAAGTAGTTGAAAAGTTCAATCTCAATGTAAAACTACAAGTGACCGCTTCGATACGGTCATTTTAATGTAGTTTTGACAAGATTTTAAGTTTATAAACATGTAATAATTCAAAATGGAGAATCAGGCGATTTAATACATGTTGGGAGGAATTAGCATGACAAAGCCAGGTTGAGTGGTGAAGTGGTTTATTCATCATGTTTGTAAAGCGGACCTGAATTTGGGCTTTTACCAGGAAACGACGTTTGGTAATAGTGAAAAAGCATAGGACTCGTAGATTGTGGGTTTTTTGCGCGTGAATTACAGAAAAGAATCTGAGAGCCTTTTTGAAGCTCACTCGGTTGTTTGGTAGCGCTAGCACTTGTCTAAATGCGGACTGTTTCACAAGAGTTTTGTTGAGAGTGTTCTTGCTTATATGTCCGCTCTTTTTCTTTCTGGTATAGTAGTATGTGTTCATAAATGTGCGGGTTTTTCACATTGAGACGAGTGAAATGTCCCTATGTTGTGATAATGTTACGGCCTAATTGCTGTGCTGGGCGACTCAGTATACATTCCTAGCCTGTATACGGTAAAGAAGAAGGAGGACGAATTAAAGTGTAGGCTGACGACAGAATTCTGCTTGATGAGAAAAGAAGGATAGAGTTTTTCATAGGGTTTAAGTTTTTGTTCGGGTTGGATAGGTCATACTTGAGGGAGATCATCGGGTGTTGTGCCTAGGTAGAGTGATGATTTTGGGAGGGGTGCATTCTGAGTGCGTACTTCTCAGGGGCGGATTCTTTGGCGCGCGGAGGGCGGGCGGGTGGACAGAAACCCACATTCGCCCCGCCGGCTCCCCCCTCCTGCACGGAATATAAATGGGGCTTCGGCGGGAGTATTTACGTGTTTGTGGTTATTTATTATTATTTTTATTTGTTTTTTTGTTTTGTTTTGGCAAATATTCCCTAAGAAATGTTTTGTGGATAGGAAAGTACCTGCAAGAATGCGAGACAGTTTAGGGTAAAGCCTAATTTTTCGCTGTCAAAAAAGAGACTGCCTGAAGAGTGTCATAAGTACATATTGTGATTGATTAGAGTGATTGTTAATTGGATGGTTTCGTCCAAAAGGACCTTCAAATATCAGACATTGAATAGAGCCTAGTAGAGTTTTCGTGCAAAATAGCCTCGAAGAATCAACATTAATAGGAAGACCAATATTTGATGGTGAAAAATTCGAAATTTTCAACGATGTTGTAAAGCTTATGATTTGTTCGTCGATAGAATGACGTGCGGAAGTCATTTTGTAGAAGGGATTGAGGAGTGGATCGATACACTAGTAGTGAAGCGTAATTGTGTTCGACCAAAAACGCTCGTTTGATGGGGGATGCAAACATTGTTAAGAAGGCCGCTAAGGGTTTTTTTCGTTTTCGAGAGAGATCACCTCCAAGATCAACCTTATTTTACTTATTGCAATGATCGTGGTGAAGATAAACCTCAAAATTAACATTGTTTTAAGAGTCTAAGGTTTTGTCGTCAGAAAAGAATACGTCGAAGTTGATTCAACATTTAGAAGCTCTTATTTTGTCAAAAACCCTCAGGGTAATCAAACTCGTTTATGTTAAAGCCATAATGCCTGTGCGTGAAGAACCGTGCTGAAATTCAAGCAGTTTTATAGGGTGTGCCTTAATTTGTTTCGGTGCACTCGAAAAACCTGCATATGTAAGGTTTACATTTAGTAAGAGCCAAATGTTTTCGTTAAGAGAAAAAGAACCGTGCAGAGTCATTGTGATGAAATCAAGCATCTTTTTTAAATAGGCCCTGTTTGATTGTCGTGCCCCAAATAACCTCAGTAAGTCTAACATTTATGAAGCCAATGTATACATTCGGTGATAGAAGATCCGTCAGGATAATCAAGCATTTGTATTAGTGATAACGGCCTAGATGTTGTTGGAGTCAAAACATTCGATATTTAAATTTATCATTTAGTTAAGCCAAATTTCGTTCCAAAAAACCTTTCAAAGTAGGTCAGTAGCATTGAAAAGAGGCCGAAATTTTCTTGGTGCCAAAAGGACTGCATAATATTAACATTTTTAGAATGAAGACCGATAGTTGGGTCGTTCAAGAAATTCCTCGATAATCAACTATTTATATGTCAAAGCCAAATCTTCGTTGAAACAAATACACCTGGCGAATAGTGCACGATTTGTGTGTATTCCTGAATTTGTTGTGTGGGTGGGCGATAAAGACCTTCATATTTTAACTGAGCATTATGTAAGCCAAATTTTCGTTCAATAAAAACACCTCCAAAAAATCATACATGTATGATGAGCTGAGGATTTGAGGTACGTTCGATAAAAAGCTCAGAAATATCAAACATGTCTGTTAAAGCGCTAATTTGGGCGTCCAAAAGACCATGGGACAGAACCAACATTTTGTAAGAGCCCAGAATTGGTTGCGTACATGAGAAGCCTCACACGAATCACTTTTTAAAAGGCAGAATTTTTTCGTGTCACCAAAATAACCTCTATATATCGTAACGATTTTTTAGAGCACTGTGAAATTTGTCGGTCAGAAGTAACCTCAGAAATCAACAGGGTGAGTGAAGATGCCGCTAGGATTTTCGAGAAGTTGAGAGAAAGGTTATTGTTTTCGCTATAGGGTTTCGCCGCTGTAACTGAGAGAATCCCACCCTACCACCTCAGGGTTCCCAGTCCGCCACCGGTGACCATCTTTCGGTGTGCTGAAAGAGTGTAGGTCTGTAGTTAGAAATAGTGTGAAGGAGCGGTCCTGTTTTTGTATATTAGCTTCAAGCTTACAAGTTTTTTTGGAGTAGAATTTGATGATTTTCTGGGAGCGAGTGGGCTGCACTTGGGTTGTTCCGGGGAGGGGGGTTTTCATCTTTTACGATCAGGTGATTTGAAGTTGAGGTTGATTCAGATTCTGCCCTGGGCTCATATCGCTTCAGAGGGAAAAAAAGATTGTAATGATAAAGTCGGGTGGTCGTCCTAGAAAATGCAATATTCTAAGCGGCTCCCTCGAGAGAGATATTTACACGAACGTTTATTTCCTTCTTGATGTTTATGGTCGCAGAAGTGTGATTTTTGTCTCGCACTATAGTTTTTAGTCCTCCTTTTTGAAAAAATTTTCTGTTGTCATGTTGCTTGTAGTGTTGTTGGAGGGGGGTGTAATTTTGTGGTCTTTTGGATGGTGGTAGGCCAAATAATAAGCTTGAGAGGCTAAAGAATCAAAATTTCGAGTAGGGCATAAAAGACGTTTCGTTTCGTCATAGAATAAAGTTCGTTTGTGTCAGATAGGAGGAACACCTTTCTTTTTGTTCGAAGTTGAATCTCTGGACGTAGAGTGTGAGGCACTACGGGTCAGTTGAAATTTGTAAGCAGTAGCTTCAACGAGGGAATTGTCAAGAGATTGAATTTTCTGATGAGGGTTTATGAGCATCAAGTCGCAGGAGTTTAATGGTTAGATGAAGGCAGGTAAATACGCTTAGTGTTCTGTGGGTTGACGAAATTCGTCGTTGCGATAGGTAGGGGTGGGTAGGGGGACGGGAAAACACGTACTGTCGCT